>JAZFNS010035445.1:0-15198 GCA_037127165.1 Alloteropsis angusta | reverse complement strand
TTTTTTTTTTCAGAAAGGAAACCCATGATGCTTTCCAAAATTATTTTTCTTTACCAGATTTTGCATAGTCTAGTGTGTCTGATACCTACTGGCTAATATCTAACAACATTCAATTCCACATTCCCCAGCCATCTTTTGATAAAGTTGTTCCACCATCCTTCTTGGAGCTTGGAATAGGTGAACTTGTCTCAATATACAGTGAGTTGTGTGAACTTGGGAGCCCACCGCCTGTGATAGATGCAGATGACCTGCAGCAGCACCCTGAGGTAAATCTATAATTGTTTAATGCAATCGTTGTAAGCTGCTTTTGAAGTGCATGACACTTTAGTTATTCTTTTAAATTCTCAATGTTTTATGCTCTGCTGACCACTCTAGTGCTGCTTTAGGTCACATCAGTTTGATGATCATGACTCATGAACCCGGAAATTTAAATACTATAAAATTGTTTGGTGGTTTTGATCCTTTGATACATTTTACATTCCAAGGTATTCAGTTTGTTTGCACCTCGCATGCAGGCTGTTTTGAGGGGACTCTGTGAGGATCTGGGCATTCCTTTCCAGCCACAAATGTTGGGGTATGTGTGTTTATATTGAACATGATACTGACACTAGTTTTAGATTTTTACTGTGATCAAATATGTAGCTTCGTCATATATAAGGTTTGAAAGTGCTTTAATCTGTTAATTCAGTAGAACTATTTCCCTTTTTAGATGGCAAGCTGGCCCCAAGAAATTTGATGGTTTGTGGGCCCCCTGGTGGTATAAGAGTGTGCACAAGTCTACAGGTTTCTCTAAGTTCCGCCAATATCCTTTGGTAAGCTTGCATCAAACACCTCTCTTGATTTCCAGTATTTCATGAGGACTTCTGTCCTGGATATTTGCATAGTTAGTCAGTTATATCGTTGGTTGGAAAGGGCCTGCTGAAAAAGGTAAATAATAAGAATGATGGACATGACTAACAAAACTTACCAAGACAAACTTAAGTATTTTATTTAGAAAAAAGATAGCATAAATATCTCACTAATTAGTTACTATCGAAAACCATATTGTATTCAAGGTAGCATGATCATGACTGCGAACTGGTATGCAATTTAGTGGGTTGTTTAGGGAAAAGGTGAATCTGATACCATGGATCATATGTTTTCCTATACCAATTTCTTCTGAAGCAATAAAATCATGTGCTTGAAGATGGTGCTTCGTTTTTGTAGAAGATAGTTGATTCACATCTTCTGCTGGAGAACTTGCTCTCTTGATCACTCCACTCTTAGCATCTTGGTCTTCTAGTTTATTTGTGACTCGTGCAATTTTACCACCGATGTCTTAAATGTTTTGTTGGTGGGTTTTCCTTGAGAACCGATGCATCATACAGGTGTTGTTTCACAGAAAACTCTAGCACAACGTCATTGGCAAGGTCTGAATTCTGAAATGGATATATGAAATATGGTATTGATTGACCCAAAACCAGATTTACCATTGTTCTCCTTCAAAAAAACACTGTTAATACCTCATGATCATGACTTTGTTGACATTTATGCATCCCGTTGCATCACCTGATGCTTTTGGGTGATGATTAAGTTGTGACCACCTGAACAGAATGAAGAACCTATTGGAAGAAAATATCTTGTTAGTAATTGAGCGCTTTACAAACTATAAATATTTTGACATACTTCCTTTAATGTTTTATTGGAACATAGTTCATGTAATCTTTCTGTGGTATACCATTTGGACATTTGGTACAATTCTTACCATGGAGTTTCTTATTTGATTACAGACTTTCCCATTTGCATGTTATGACCTCCTTGAGCAAAGCTTGCCTTTTTACAACATGCTGAAGCGCCAAGTGAGGACCATAGGATCTCAGCAACCACCATTACCTGATCCTCCTCTGCCTGTCCCTGCAAATAAAAAAATTCTAGTTTGGGTTGGGGATGAACTTTTGCCCCGTGACAGTGCAAAGGTATTTGTCCCTGGTACCTTGTGGTACTCCACCAGTATAATCACATATGATAAATGCTCCCCTTTCTTTGCTCTAATAATCTATCTCGTAAAGGTTTCGGTGTTTGATTCAGTTGTACAAGGAGGAGATGCTGTTTGGGAAGGTTTACGTATATATGATGGAAAAGTATTCAAATTGGATGAACATTTGGACAGGTGCAGTAGCTATTTCTATCTTTCGTGGGTGTATGATATATCTAATGGCTGACCTCCTCTTTATCCTTTTATCTAGATTGTTTGATTCAGCAAAAGCTATGGCCTTCAGGAATGTGCCCACTCGTGACTGGGTAAACTAAACTACCTTTTCTTACCAGCTTAAGGAGCATACGGTATATTGTATTGCAACTGCCAACGGTTTTTGGTGATGTCTTATATGCCTTCTTGTGCTTGTTACGGATTGAAGGCAAACTGTATTTTGTTGACAGCCAATTTTGAACTATTTCTGAACTGAACTGTCATTTTGCACATGTTTTAATGCAGATTAAGGATGCCATTTTTAAGACTTTGATTGCAAATGGAATGTTTGATAATGCTCATATAAGGCTCACACTCACCCGTGGGAAAAAGGTAAAATACAGATCATGGTTCACCAGGATGTTGTTTCTACAGTATTCTATTCGTCAACTTCTGGGTATGACCCACCCTCATTCTATTCACTGGCTATGTTTTTTCAAGTGAAGGTGACATCTGGAATGAGTCCAGCTTTCAATCTTTATGGGTGCGCCTTGATTGGTATTCATCTTTCTGTCCACCTTTCTCTCCTTTTGCATTCCTGTGCACCTTTTCTCTTTTACATTATGAGTCCACCTTTAAACATTAAAAAAGGTAAAGCAGGGGGTTGGGACGTCGTCTTTTTCTAACTCTAGCTGTTGCACTGCAAGAATAGACAAGGCATGTTTGTTCGCAAGCCATAGTGCACAAGCTGGCACTGTTGATTACCTTGTTATGGTATAGCTATTGATATACTGGCCATACATCTTGTAGGGGGAAGCAATGCATGCCGCTATTAGGTCCAATTTAATTATAACTGAGGCTAGTTGTTTTGCCAGTTTCTAATAAAATCTTTTGTTTTATTCAGTACTTGCAGAGTGGAAACCACCAGTTTATGATAATTCACATGGGATAAAGTTGGTAACTGCCACCACGCGTCGAAATTCTCCTAATGTGAGATCTGCTTGTGAACTTATGCATGATTTTGTTTATTTGACTTCAGCAAGCTTTGGGGTCATTTTAGTCTAAAGTAGGATCATGGAATCATCTCTTAGTGTATTGGTGGAGGCGTGAGCATGCAACTCCACCCATCAGGATTCAAATCCTGGTGGCCATGAATTACAGACGCATGAGTGCTTTCAGCGGTTTATTTGTAGGCGTGTGATAGGAGATGCATTCACAGGTATGTGAATGTAGTGTGCATACATGTGTCAGGTAGGTACGCCAAGGTTCCTCTCAACCCAGTAGTACAAAACTGAACTGGGATTTGTAAAATTTATATTCAACGACTAATTCTTCAACATGTAGTGCAAACTATTTGTCTATTTCCTACATCAATCTTTAAATTCGTAAGCTATTTATCTGTTTCCACTGTCTCATCTGACTCTGATTCAACATTGATTCAGATACTATGAAATACACTGTTTTACTATTTCTGTCCTTTGATTAACAATCATACACAACCATGGTTATTTTTGTGATTTGTTTCAGAGTATAGATTCCAAGATACATCACAACAATCTCATCAACAATATTCTGGCAAAGGTTCATTTTTCTTATGATTTGTGCTCTTTCTTAGTTAGCTCTTTATGTATAGCTTAACTAAAACAGAGCTTTTTGTCTTTTGATATTATTATTTGTATTACTCAATTATTCATCCTCTTATGCAGATAGAAGGTAATCTTGCCGAGGCTGAGGATGCCATTATGCTAGACAAGGATGGTTTTGTATCAGAAACAAATGCAACAAACATTGTAAGCAGAGTACCTTTGGCATATCTACAAATAGGCATTTGTTGTATGATTGCTATAAAACTGCCACTGTGTTTTAACTGCAGTTCATGGTTAAGAAGGGAAGTGTATTGACACCTCATGCTGACTATTGCCTTCCAGGCATTACGCGCGCGACTGTAAGTATAATCAAATTCCAGTTGGAGCAACTGGGGCCAGTCTATACAAGCACCTCCTTTCAATCTAGAACACACACAAAATTTGTTCAAAAAAAAAAAAGAACACACACAAAAGTATTTTTTAATATATATTTCCGTCATATTTGGGCACCAATACTCTTTCCAAGGCTTAAGTGGTTTCGCAACATTCAAAATTTGTTGAACATTGATAGTACTAGATACACAAAACTGCAGGGATGGTTCTTTGTACTTTCATTTGATTTAGGGACTTCAATACATAGTAGGAAGTTGGCTTGATTCCTTTAATTAATTATATTATATGGCTGAATTGTCGGATGGCATATTCTAACTAATCTTCAGGGAGAAGTGAAAAATATTTGAAATACAGAAGCAGAAAATCTCCATAATTCTCAGTACTCTTACTATGTTCCCCAGAGTTCTGCTCATTTGCATTATTTGGAGGATAAAAGTATATAACACCGAAAGTAGTTCTATTTTCCTGCGTTAAACAAAGAAGAGAAACTGCATGTGTTAGCATATTTTTACATTTGGAAAATATTATGAATAAGTAGTGTCACATCGATAATTCTAGAAATATGCTGTATTACGGATTTACTGTATCGTTATTGTTGCATTTCTCGGTCTGTATATTGGCTTTGATTATAGCAAGTGCAGAATCCTTAATTGCATCAATATGGAAATGTGCTGAATCCTTGTTCATAATGAAACACTGGGGTTACTAAGTTGAACATGTACCTTTCTAACATTGCTCATTTTTATTAAAAACAACAGGTCATGGATCTTGTGGTAAAAGAAAACTTTGTGTTACATGAACGGCGCATTAGCCTATCAGAATTTCATGCTGCGGACGAGGTATGTTACTTTATTACATATATCGGCTATGCATTTTGTAAAGTCACGTGCAACTTGTGTGTCAACTTATATGATCTTTAGAACTAAAGGACTCTTGTCCTAACTTCCTGTTGATGAACTATCATGACAAGATGTAGTGCACTTTATCAGATTTTTCCTTTCAAGAGGCTTCCATTTAGAATTCTCCGATGCACATTGAACTTGATGTTTAGAATTATGTGTGTATTAGTATCAGTCTGTCCACACCCATGATTTGCTGTGCTCTAACAGCTGTGATTGTCACATGCAGGTGTGGACAACTGGAACAATGGGTGAAATAACACCGGTGAGTTGAGTTTGTTTTGCTACTTGGTCATGTTTACGTTTTTCCTAGTCAGTTAATCATATTGCTGTCAAATGGTTATCTAAACTTGAAAAGTGAAGTTGGATTAGGTGAATACCAGATTACCAGTATGCAGAAACACTTGCATATGTTCTCTTCGGAGGAGCATTATTTGCTTATTCTTTTTATTGTTTATGAAAGGAGGTTTGGCCACCCTAAAAGATGACCCTCTATTCTTTTACGTGCTGAGTGAAAGTATCACTACACCTAAACTGTTGTAAAGTGCTTTTTTTTCCAGCAATTCCCCTTTTGCTAGCATGTGCTGACTAACATTCTGGAATGAGTCTGTTGCCATTTTTGGCATACCCTTCAGTTGCTCATTACTCATACGTTCTGCTCTGATCTAGGTTGTAATGATTGATGGGCGTGAAATTGGCGATGGGAAAATCGGCCCAGTCACAAGACAAATCCAGAATGCATACAAAGTGCTGACAACAGGGCAAGGGGTACCAATACCCAGAAACACCGACGCATAATCCTCACCCGGGCATTCCTTATCTACCATCCGCACCAACCCTGAAGGGAACCTGATTGCATCCATTTAGAGCAACAAAAAAGTAATAACCGCCGTATGGTCTCAGTGTTTAACGATGCACCGGCTCATGCATCATTGTTGTACCCAACAGTATAATGTGTACTACCATGTACTGCTGAAGATCGTGTATTCAATCAGACTAATCAGTAATGGCATGGGCATGAGCTTGTATTATGGTTGTAGTATGCGTCTAAGATGGTTAATGGTTGTTGTCAAGTCGATTTGACCATTGCTTTTACTGCACTTATTGCTGATCCAGTTTGCCATCATTTTCGATGCTCCACTCCAGTGCTATTAGCAAATTATTGAGCGTCTGAAACCTGAAGGTTTTCCGTGGCAAACAAAGAATGCAAAAGCTAGAGACGTGATTTGTTCGCTGTTCTATTTCCTTCTAAATATCCAACCCCACTAAAACATTAGTGCTGTAGCATATTTTGTGTGCAATATACAACTTTACTGGAGAGCACGTGCTGTTTCGTTTCAGTTTGCTGCATGTCTGTTTATGAACAAAATCGACAAAGCGTGCAATGCTACTTGGTAACTACTAACTAACAAGGGTGCAGCAAAACTCATAGCTAAGGCATTATTCTTGCAGAGATGTTATAACTAGAACCGAACGATTGAGATGGCAAGGACAACACAAAGAAGCCACTTCATCATGAATCCATCCAGTTCCAGCCATGTAGAAACAAAAAACCAAGGCCTCTCAGTCCATGCATTAGGAAAGGCAGAGTAATAAAGAAGGATGCATAGTGTCATACAGAACAAAAAAGTACTACGACAATAGAACCGCATAGGTTAAGAAGATAAAGCGGGCATGGAATGAAATCCTGCGGCAGAAATTAAAAGTCATCGCCTTCCTATCAATATGCCAACTGCTCGTTACACTCGGTGAGGAGGCTCAAAGAGATGCAAGGACGGCATCATTGTTGATGCCTTCAAATACGTTGCGCTCTAGGTAGAGCAACAAGCAGTCACAGGTCCACTGGTTGCAGGGTTCTTTCATCATGGAAGAGGCCATCTTGGCAGGGGCAGGTGTGCTAGGAAGGATGAGACCAAGTTTCAGGAGCAGATAGACCAGTGGATACAGCGTGTTCTTCCCTGTTTCAACCATCTTCACAGAAAGATCACCCAGTGTACTAATTTCATGAAATCTTACATCAGAGCGCACATCAGTTATGTAGGCCTGGAGTTGCAGGTCGAGTGTTGTGATAACAGTATCAGGGAACTCGGATGGGTAAAACCGAGCGAGCTTAATGAGCTTGTCCTTGTCAAAAGCTTGGAAGAGATTGCGTGGATTTAGGCATGATGCAAGACAAACCAATTCAGAGCTTTCCTTGCTAAAGCGCTTATCGAGCTCCCTGAGTTGTTCGTTGATAACTTTTACAAAGACATGAATATGGTAATGCTCCAAGTTTGTCGACGTTTCAGATTCCTCTTCACTCCATCTATCGCCTTCAAACTGCTCTCCCATGTCAGGCATAGTCATGTCATTCTCGGTGCAAAGCAAGTCAAGTTCCCTGAGAAAAGATGGCCATCCTTCATCCCTCATTACCATCAACTGTTTCCTGGACTCCTCGAGAAGAACCATACAGTTCTGAGCATCCATGTCGTTCCTGTCCAAGGCCAGCGACAATTCATTTGTAGCACTCAGTACATCTCGTACCAAGAGCAAGACAAGGGGTAAGTCATCGGTGAATGCCCATTGTGCTTTTAATACCAGATCTCTCTCATAAGTCCTAGAGGTATGTTTGCCCATAAATTCAAGTGCATCATAAACAGCAGGCAGATAAGCAGCAAGTTTCACGAGTGCCTCATAGTACGAACCCCAGGATGTCTCACCTGGCTTCTCGAGATCGCTATTTAGATTCAAACCTCTCTCTTGGATCAGGGAACGGACCTTTTCATTGAACCGAGGAGAGCCTTGAATTAAATTCGACAAAGCATCAATTGCTTGGAAAAGCTGGAAAGTTTCAACCACACATTGGGAAGCAGATGCAAGAGTGGAATGCAGCTGGAGGGTGCAAGGATAAACACAGTACGCTGATGCACTTGCTTTAGACACTGATGTTTTCAGTTCAGTGATAATTGCATCCCTATACCGAGCTAAGCCATAGCCATGGCCGCGCACATCTGACAATCTCAATCCAGCTTCAGAAAGCATTAAATCCACTGCCACTTTAAGAGCCGAATCATCGACATCAGGGTCTGGCACAATCCCAAGGAGCCTCTCCACAACTTCACCCTTTCCATTGACATAGCGCACAAACAGAACCAAGTAATGTTTAGATGTGAAAGGAATGGAACACACATCAGCAACCATCCCAAAGAGATCTCTCTGGAATTCATGGGCAATACTTTTTCTTGCTTCTTTAGCAAATGCGTGGGCAATATCCATGTCAAGGGTAGGTGTTATCATCTGCATCCGCGGAGCATCGTGCTGTGAAACACCAGGACCGCCCTGAAGCAGCAGATTGACCATGTATTCTGACATATCCATGAGCATCCTTTCCTCCAATGATCTCCCTGATCCATTGTCCAGAAAAGCCATCCCTTCTCTGAAGGAAAACCTCATGAGATCAATTGCCTTGTCAATGTCGACCTTCTTACAAGACGGACCTTTCTGAACATCCTCCTTAATCACACCAGAAGCACATGCGCCTGAAGTTTTGGCCTTCTTACACGATGGACCTCGCTGAGGCTCCTTCCTAACAATATCAGCAACATATTCGCCTGAATATTCATCCGAGATGATGCAGCCATCACTACCTTCGATACCAGATTGGCAATCTGAAGGCTCCATACCTATTTCATCAAGCAAAATAACATTCAGTCCCAAGCAGATTCCAGTGAGCATAAAAATGATGGAACTCGAAGTATAAGATTCATTTTTCTACCTAACATGTGGAATCACAACAACTGAACAACGACATTCAGAGTAGAGGACATGGGCTATCATCCGGGGATGCACATTTACCCATTCATGTACACCTACACTAGCGACAGTAAATGTAATCATCCCCTACGGTCTAAGCCCACAAAAGTAAAATTCAACAGGAAGGTTGGCACCTTACTACTAGAAATCACGACTGAAAAAAAAAACGCCACTCGTCAGGGTGGTTTATCCCTTCACAAAACCCTAAACCCTACCAAGATGCATCCAGTACCGTCTAAGCACACGGGTTCTTGCCCCCAAAGCCTTTTCCCCCTCTTCCATTCGCGGGAAGGGACGCATTTGATACACAACACCATAGATGGATTCGGAGATAACAGGAAAGGGAATGGTACCTCGGAGACGAAGGGAGGAGAAAGGCGCGGCAAAGGAAGCGAAGCAACGCGCCTCTCCGCTCTGCACCCCTTGCCGGTTGCCACTTTGCGAACCTACAGCGGCAGGCGTACTGCGTACGCACTGGACCCCTGTCGCCAGTCAAGCAGTCACCGCTTACTCGCTTTTAGTCAAATCTTATGTCACGCGTAGTGCTCTTGGTACCGGCAGATACATAACCGGATCTAAATACCATATCCCTTCAAAAAAATCTAAATACTCTTTATTATCACCTATATATATCTAATAGATATTATATTTATCCAATAGATAATAGTTTTCTCCGCATACCATATGTTCTCTAGAGTAAAATACACGACCGGTCCTCAAACTTGCATGGTGTGTCATCCTGATCCCTAGACTTATAAAACCAGGCATTTGGGTCCTCGAGCTTGTTAGAGTGTGTCATTCATGTCCATGCTACAGTTAAAGATGGTTTTGAGGGTGGTTTTGAGATTTGAGCCATGTCATAGTTGTTTTAGTTTGAAAAATACAACAAACACTATATATGATTTTGAACCATAAACAATATCTATAGACCTCCAAAAAATTCATAAAAGATAATAGTGATACATTAGAGCTGGTGAAGCCTAAACAAAATAATTGGAGCTCATGAAAGTATTTTAGAAGCTTCTAAATATTTGATTTAAATCTAGAAAAATGGGAAAACTATATTTTCACGAGATACTCTTGTGAGTTTCAATTATTTTATTTAGGCTCTCCTTGCTCTGATGTATCTCTAGTATCTTTTTTTTGGAATTTTGGAGGCTTAAAGATATTTTTATCGTTTAAAAACTATAACTAATATTTTTTAGATTTTTTTGAACTAAAAACATGGTTCAGAACCACCTCAAAACCACTTTAGTTGTTGTATGAACTAGGATGACACGCTCTGGCAAGTTAGAGGATCCGGATTGTGGTTTTATAAGTTTAGGAACAGGTAAGGTACACTCGGTCAAGTTTAAGAATCTGGATACATGGTTTTGTAAGTTTAGAGACCGGAATGATACACCATGACAAGTTCGAGGAGCAGACTTGTATTATTTCTAATGGACAATTAATTTTATGCAAATGTCCTCCTTATTTGAGAATGAGATGTGTGTGGATTTGGATATGATTTATGGATACCCAGCACTAGTCACGCTCATCTTGTCTACACTCTTTCCACCTTGAATGATCTGGGACCTGATCAAATGCTCTATAGTAGGATATCTGAAAAAAAAATATTGTAGGACAAAACATAGGGAGAATAATAAGCTATGGTCACGCAATTCATGAACACGTGATGATGTCAACTTCTTTATATTTACCAAAGTTTCTTTGTCTCTTAGCAACTCCAGTAGATTCTCTAAATAAGCTTCTACTCTAAGTTTAAAGAGCGGAGATTAAAAAATAAACTACAAAAGATTTTCTATTTTGTCCCCTAAAATAGAGAGTTCTCCAAATTCCCTCCCATACCCCATAGGCCTAGAGGGTATCTATTCCAAATTAGAAACTAACAAGTGGACTTATAAAAAGTAGAGGTTACTTAGGGGATATTGCTGGAGTTATGAGAAAAAATAATTCTAGTCCCTAGAAAGTAGAGGCAACCCTTGTTTAGATGTTATTGTTGGAGTTGCCAGCAACCTATAAAACGTATAAATGCCTAGCCTCGTCTAGGCGCCTAGTGATTTTTAAAAACTTATAGTGATAACAATAATATCAATCGCTTTTAAAACCTTACCGTGATAAATTTGCTACTTTTAAAACCATCGTTGAAAATTACCATTGGGAAATTGCAAAAAATGGCACGTGAACTCACATTCGAGTGGCATTCTCAAATACTCCTCGGTTAACTTTGAACTGTTATTATTAATACTATTAGGCCAGTTGGGGGTTTTATGGAGAGTTTCATGGCAATAAATTGCTTGATATGTCACCATGTTTGCTTACGTGGCAGGGTTTTAATGAAGGAATAGAAGAAGAGAGTTTCATGGTCATGACACTCCTCGTGCACGATTACCTAGTTTCATGAAACTCCCACTGAGAGCTTTTTGTTTCATCGCACACCACATTTGATCACAACACCATGTAGAAATTAAATGTTAGAGTCTGCCTATGAAACTGTGCACTGAGAGTGAACAGTTTCATTCTCCTGGAAAGCTGACATAACAATCTAAGTAACTGTGCAATGAAACTCCCACTGAGACTGGCCTTACTCGGCTAACGTTATTACCTCGAGTAACAACTCCAATTATTATTAGTACTATTAGGGGAATTTGTAAATTTTGGTCTGTCTATTTTTTGCAAGAATAGCAATTGAGTGATAGATCTGATGCCATTTTTTAATTTTCTAGTGACAAGTTTGCAAAAACGAAAGGAAATGGAGACGGGCACTTATAGTTGATCAAAGCTGGCTGCCTAACATCTGAGTATCTGACAAACTGCGACTATGAAATACTCTATGAAGCAAACACGCCCTGACCAAACGAAAAGGATCAAGTTCGGTAACAGAATGCAAATTGCGTATATCGAATGGGTTCCCTTGTGACAATTAAAATAACACAAAGAGAACTCAAACAGTCCATATTCTACTTTCACTAAACTAATCACTGTTACCCGCCGCAATCAGACTGGATACACAGCGACTTCAAGATTTTTTCATCTCTGATGGAAACAGACCATGACACTGGCAAAAGAAGCCAGGCTTCTTCATCACGAAACATGAATCCATCGAGACTCGTGTTAAAAGGAAAAAGAAAGTAAACATCCAAGCTGCCGAAAGATGCAAACACCAGAGTCCAAAGCTCCAGACTAAATATGTTCATGCATCATGCAATACGTTTTAACGAACAAACGAAAATGCGTACAGAGGGTAACAGTACGGGGAGGATACTAGTAGAGCTGCATGGCTCAAGTAGATAAGCAGTTCATGAAATTGGTACTACAATACTCCGACAAAAGCACTAGTTACGATAACCACAATGTAGCCTCAAAGGCTTGCAATGACAGCATCATTGGTAACACTCTCAAATATGTCGCGCTCCAGGAACAGCAATAAGCAGTCACTGATCCACTGGTTGCAGGGTTCTTTCACCATTGTGCTGTCTATGAACTTCAAAGCAGAGGATGCTGTCTTGGAGGTGGCTGGTGTCCCGGGAAGGATGAGAGCAAGCTTCAGGAGCAGATAGACAAGCGGATACATGGTGTTCTTGCCAGTTTCCACCATCTTAACAGAAAGATCGCTGAGAGCATTCATTTCAAGAAACCTGGCATCAGAACGTACATCCATTATGAAGGCTTCGAGTTGCAGATCAAGTGAAGCGACAGCAGTATCAGAGAACTCAGAGGGGTAGAAACGAGCAAATCCAATGAGCTTCTCCTTATCGAAAGCTTGGAAAGAATTTCGTGGATTTAGGCATGACGAAAGAAGAAATAATGCCAAGCTCTGCTCACTGAAACGCTTTTCAAACTCGTTGAGGTGAATATTGATAACCTTCTCAAAGAAATGAACATGGTAGTGCTCCAGGTTTGTAATTGTTGTAGCTTTGTCTCTCAACCTTGGCCGGGGTTCAAATTTGTCTCCCATGTCAGGCATAGGAATTTCGTTTTCGCTGCAAAACATGCCGATTTTGTTTAGAAAAGATGGCCATCCTTTGTCCTTCATTACCCGCAGCTGCTTCTTGGCCTCTTGGAGGAGCGCCATACAGGTCTCTGCGTCCACGTATTTGCTATCGAGTGCCAGTGACAACTCATTTGTAATGCTCAGTACATCCTGCATCAATAGCAGTCCAAAAGCAAAGTCATAGGTCAATCCTTCAAGTACTTTGTATGCCAGATATCTTTGATCATTGTCTTTGACGGCTTCTCTCACAAAGTAAAGTGCGTCACAAATTGGATCAACATAAGTAGCAAATTTAACAAGTGCCTCATAGTATGAACCCCAACGTGTTTCACCAGGCTTCTTGAGATCATTGTCCAGGTTCACTCCTCTTTCTTGGATTAGCGCACAAACCTTTTCCGTGAACTGGGGGCAGTCTTGGATTAGATTTGACAACACATCGACAGTTTTGAAGAGCTCATAAACTTCAAATAGGTCATGGGAAGAAGAAACAAGAGAGGAATGCAGCTGGCAGGTGTAAGGATGAACGTAGTACTCCAATGCATTTTTGTCAGTGATTGATGTCTTTAGTTCAGTGAAAATTTCATCACGGTAACCAAACAAGCCATAGCCTTGGCCACGAAGCTTTGACAAACTCAATCCAGCTTCAGAAAGCAAAGAACCCACTGCCACTTTAAGAGATGAACCAAAGCTTGACGGCTCCGGCACAACACCAAGAAGCCTCTCCACAACATCACCGTTGCCATTGAGAGAGCGCACAAACAGAACCATATAGGACATGCAGTTGCTAGGAATGTAAAGCACATCAACATATATCCCATAGAAGTCTCCTTGGAGCTCACTGGCAATACCTTTTCTTGTTTCCTTAGCAAAAGCATGAGCAATATCTTTGTCAAGGGTAGGTGTTATCGTCCACATCTGAGGAGGACCATTCCGCTGGGAAACACCAGGATCCTGAAACAGCATGTTAACCATGAAGCCTGACATGTCCACCATCATCCTCTCTGCGAAACATCTCCCTGACCCATTGTCCAGAAAAGGCATCCCTTCTCTGAAGACAAACCTCATGAGATCAACTGCCCGATCAATGTCAACCTTCTTAGGAGATGGACCATCCTGAGGCTCCATATCGACATCATCTGCGTCTGACCCTGAAGATTTTACCTTCCTCTTAAGAGATGGGCCTTGCTGAAGTTCCTCCATGAGGACATCAGCCGCATATGTGCCTGAAGCTTCATCTGAGTGAATGAGGGCACCGCCATCTTGGTTACAGGATTGGCGAACTGACGGCTCCATGTCCTAACCACCAAGCCAAACCACAATCAGTTCCAGGCAAATCCCCATGAGCATAAATTTATGGGAACAAGAAACCTGAAGTTTTAAAATTCTGCACCTAATATGTGGATTCATCACACAACATGAACGCAATTCATCAAGGTCGTTTACCCATGCAAAACTATAACCCTACAAAAAATGTATGCTCTACAGTCCCAGACTCGAATTAAAAAAAAGGTTTGGAAGCCACAGATCAAAAATTTAAGATATACAGGTAGCCTCTATAAAATCCCCCCTCTCCCCTCCATAAACTTTAGCATGACGGCGGCACTTGGAGAAGAGGCGAAACAATGCCGAAGTAAGATCTCAGGTAGAAACCTAGATATAACTGGGATGGATTGGGTCGCGCGCATTGGGCACAACAGTTCATGCGGTGAGGATCATGGAGGGACAACGATTTGGCGACTAAAAAGATAGTACCTCGGACTCGGGGGAATGAGGCGGCCCGTGCGGGTTTTGCAGTAAACGCGAGGATGATTGAGGAACAAAGATTTAGCGATGAAAAATGGTAGTACCTCGGACTCGGGAAGATGAGGCGGCCCGTGGCGGCCTCGCGGGTGTAAACCTAGCGTCAGTTGTGCAACTGCGCTCGGCAACTGCAAGACTTCTCGTCTCCTTGAATTAGGGGGTGTTTAGTTCGGTACAACGCAGAATAAGAATGCATTTTGGGCGTGTTGGAGCGCGTGCACAGAGAGAAAAAAGTGCATTGGGAAACGCGTAGTTTGCAAAATATGGGCATTTTGCAAAATACGGTGGGAACTAAACAGGGAGGTGAACAACATTCGAGTTTGTTTGTTTTTTCCTTTTTCAACCATCTATTTCCGTTTTTGTCCTGCCGTCGTTTTGGGCTCCATTTAGTTGTTGTTTTGAATGCAGTCTGGCCTGGCCCATCTTCGGTTTTTTCTCGTTGTGTCATCTTGGCTCGTTAGGGCAAGTACATTGCTATACGTAGGTTGTCTCATGCATTTCTACGTAGGATTTTTGATGACGTGGAAGAGAGAAGGAGATGTGAGAGAATAAGGCGGTTGTTTCGCG
>JAZFNS010031126.1:0-10917 GCA_037127165.1 Alloteropsis angusta | reverse complement strand
AGGAGGTACCCGCGCTTCCACGGCTTGCCGACGCGGTCGTAGTAGTCCTTGCCGTTCTTGAACATTTCGAGGTCGTCGATGATCTCCTTCTTCTTCGCCGGGTCCATGGCGAGCTTGTCGAACGTCTTGGGGTGCACGAACGGGACATGGGTCCACACGTCTTCGTACCAGCTGCAGTGACGACACGTAGGATGCAACGAACGAACTCACATGAGCTAGTGCCTCCGTTGCAGCGTCGAGAAATTCTTATGGTTAAATTGAAGCCGGCCGGTGCTGTGCTTACCCATCGTCATAACCTTCGCGGTGGATGTTGGTGTAGAGCCTGCGCTGTCGGTTCTGGACCATGATTTCGCGGCCCTTGGTGCGGACGTGCGGGATGTAGGCGTTGAGCACGACGTCGCGGTCGGTCTCGTGGAACTCGAGGCGGAAGAAGCGGCGCTCGGCGCGGGACGCGCGTGTCCAGGGCACGGCGTCGCGCGGCGGGGGCACGGCGTCGGCGGACCACCAGACGGTGGCGCCGCGGAAGGCGTCGGCCACCTCCTCGCCCTTGGCCATGCTGAGCTGGAGGCTGTCCTTGCCGGCGGCGGCGTCCCTGCTGCCGCCGGACTCGGCGCGGAGGTGGCGCACGTTGCGGGTGCTGGCCGTGGTGAGGTAGGACTTGACCTCGTTGAAGGCGTCGCTGCTCTTGATGCGCCCGCCCTCGTACTCCTCGAAGGTGACGGAGAGGTAAGGGTCGACCATGGCGGCGAGCCGGCGCGCGCGGCGGTTGAAGTTGCGCGCGAAGAACTGCTGCAGCCGGATGTGCTCCAGGTTCTGCCACACCATGGTCCAGCACACAGCCACCACGCTGATCACCACGGAGAGCTGGCCGAACCATGAGTACGCGGCGAGGGCGTCCATCATCTCGAGTCTCGATCCCCCAGTGGATGAACACTTCTTGTTTCTGTGTGCTGCTGCTACACTTGCTGCTGCTTCTTTGCGGTCGGCACGGTGGCCTGGCCCTTATATATAGTGGAGGACAACACGCGTACTGCACACGTGGCTGTGACGTAATACAAGCAGCTCTAGAGTGACAGCTGGAAGAGAACGGCCAGAGCTGCCTTCCCTCGTTTGAGTACGAGAATCAATGCACCGTAAGTCATGCTCAGTTGCTCTCACGCGTCAGGGACTGTGGACTATAGAGTATATACTTTTATTTTTCTTAACATCTCGTTCTCACGTGTCAAGACGACTACAAGGGTAGAAAAGTTCTCCCTCCAGTAGGTTCTCCCAAACCAACGAAAAGTATGACGGGAAAATATTTAATTTGAACATGTAGCCTTATTGGTAAATACTAGTCTATCAACCGTGTGCATGTACAGACTAATAATTTTGGGAGATATAATTGTTAAAACTTCATAAAGAAGTCTAGGCCCATAGCCAATAATAAAAATTATTTGTCTTATACTTGCTCTTATTTATTACATAGCCGAAATTAGTATTCTCATAATGTCCTCCATAGATGTATATATAGTTTACACACACATCATGCATAATTTCAAATATATCTTAATAAATTAGTGTTTTCCTATTAACAATGGTAGAAATATGTAATCGAGAATTATATATACTAGTGCACTTCAAAAAATATTAAAGATATAAGTGGGTAATTTAGATACATGTTTAGAGTTTGAGCTACGTATTTAACATTGAAATATGTGTTTTCATTGTTTTTGCTTCATACATTTTAAAAAAAAATTGAAAACGTGACCATTGTCAACATAATCTCAGCAGAGACCAAACACTAAACCATGGCTAGTTTAAAGCTTCTCTCATAAATTTACCGCTAGTAGGCCATACATGGCCTCCTCCATCCAATTAGCTGGGGCGCTACCATATATCACGCATGGTATTGGTAATCTAATGCAATATGTAGCTTCTGTTACATATTTTCACGGGTGTTTAGATACACAAAGTTTGCAAAAAGTTTTCGAGAAATTTTATGGTGATTGAAAAGGTACCAGGAGGTAGCATGAGGTATCTTTCTATTTTGGTAAAGTGATAGGAGGTACCACCTATTTTTAAATTTTGGGATCGGTCCCACCTATTTTTGGTACCGCTTCCACATATTTTGGTATCTTTTTCTAGTTACTTCTTGTTACCTCCGTGTACCTTTTATGTTTCAACCGTTAAATTTAGTCTGATGGACGGTTCTAATTTGTTTCAACCATTATAAATTTTTTCAAAGTTTTCACCTTGAAAACCATGTCAGTTCATTTATTCTCTCTGTCGACGCGGCTCAATGCATAAACTTTTCACCCTTTTTACCAATTTAAACACCTTTTTACTACATAGGATCCGATAAATTAAGTTACGGATCTATGGATGGCATTGGATTTGCTGCCAAACTCGTAGCATGCCACGACGCGACCACAAGATTGTAGTTCATTTTTCATGCTGCAAGACACCAACAGTTTAGCGGGCAAATCCTCCGGCAAAGTTTGTTATATAATCTGCCTTGTGGTCCGATGCCAATATGGTAGAAGACCACCAGTCCACCATAGACCTCATCAAAATAATTTTAAATAAGCTGCATATGTACAGTATATTCCAGACTATTTTGATGGTTCACTATGACTTCTTACCACACTATTTTTGCACCATAAGGTAAATTCTATAATCTAGGGAGAAGATAAATACAGGATTAATGAAAAGAAAACCTCATAAAAACAGATTTCTCATTGACAGGGAAAGGAAACAGGGCGTTTCTTTTTCAATTAATTCCACGGATTGAGAATGAGCGGATCACGTGTTCACGAATGACGACAGCGCGGAGTACGTCACCATTTCAGTCTCCTGCTGACTCCAATCTAGCACAGCAGGCAGCAGCAGTGCCCCTGAAGCTTCGTTAATTAACTACAGTATATACAAAACTACTACGCACCAAATCTTGGCGAAGATTAGCGTGCTAAATTGCCACGGCAAATTCGATTGCGAATTTGCACTTTGCTTCTTCTTCTTCGCGATGGATAAAATTAAGTATCCTCGATCGCCGCCTTAGCAAACAAACAATAGGAAGACTGACTGAAGACCTTGACTCAACAGTTCACTGCGTCCCCGTTCTCGCCGTAGCTGGTATAACAAGTCATCGTCTGTGTCCACAATGTCCAGCGAGAGCGTAGGTAAAGTCGTAGACACATAAACAAAAACGGTGACATGACGTAAAATTTATAATAAGGAATTAGGTTTCATGAAACCCTGTATAGAAAGTTACCAAACCATATGAAACTAGAACGAAAGCTTTACTAAGATCATTCATCTTCACATATTTCATCATTCATCTTCACATATTTCATCATCTCTCGCTCGTTAATCACTTAGATGCAACATTTAAATGATACGTTAGCATGTAAAATGAGAAATCCCAGCTGGTGAAAAATCACAGACCGTACAAAAAAAATGTCCTTATCATGCTAGGGATGCTGGCGAAAATCGCAGCTGTTGTAACGGTCAAGCTCGATCGCTCCGCGCGTTTTCCTCAAAGAAGCTCGATCGCGCAGTCTTCTCACATCGGCGATAAAGTTTCTTGTTAGCGCCGCGCACGAGCGGCGTGCGATGACGGCACATGAGCAGGGGCGGAGCTTCATTGGGACCAAAGGAGTCCATGGCTCCCCCTGGGTTTGAGTAATTTTCATTGATGCTACAGTAATTAGGTAGTAATTAGATGCCTTTTGCTTTAGGATGGCCCCCTCTGACCTTTGTGGCCCCCTCTGGATCATGATCCAAGCTCCGCCATTGCACATGAGCACGAGGAGTGTTGACGAGAAGTGGTTCGATCTTTTTCTGCTGCTTTTTTTAGAAAAAGGAATTACATTCTGGCATCTGCAATAACACACACAACCTTTTGTCCTCTGCGTGCCTGCACACAGCCTTGTTTATCTTCTCTGCGCTACTGGTGGCTAGACGCAGACTTGACTTGTATGGCCGCTTCCTTGGCTCCCAAGATCACTTGGCTTTATTTATCTGTGATTAGTTTCGCTGAAGTCGCCACAATCTATCGTTTTTTTTTTGGCCTAAGCCTTGGCCGGCAAGCTTCTAATCCGTCACGTGTTGTTTGTTTGGACAATGCGTACATGTTGGAGAACAAGTTCGAGTTGCCTCCTGAATCTTTACTTTTCAACGTTTCGTCGTCGCCACAAAGGAACATTACGAATGCTGGCTATAGCTGACAAACGACACAAAAGACACGACTAGTTACAAGGAAGCTGCTAAGCTGGCGCCTGGCGTGACAAGAACAGAAAGCATTTAAGCATCATGCCATCATCGTTAGTACGAATTACGAGATCCATCCGTTAGATGGATCAACGTCGTCCGTCTTGTCCTTGTCCCAATGTCCGGAGTGTACTCCCTCCATATTGAAATAGTAGACGTTTTAGTCTGTTAGACAAGATTTTAGTCAAACATTAGAAATATAAATTACGAATAACTTTTAATTCATTGAGTTTGGAAATGTGAAAATCATATGAACAAATTTGTCTTGAAACATATTTTTATAAAAGTATAAATATATTCTATTTTAATAAATATTTTTGTTAAAATAATAAGTCAAAGTTACATTTTGGAGACTGTGTCGATGTCCTAAACGTCTTCTATTTCAATACGGAGGGAGTATATACAATACGCCACGCCCCTGCTAGTGCATCGCTCATAAAGCATGGAAGTCAGAGAAGGAGGAAACATAATCACTAGGATTTGGACTTTATAACCCGTGTCAACAATTGTTTGTTCTTGCTCACTTTTGTTAATTTTCTAACCCAATATCTATATATAGATTGTTATCGACAGAAAACTTTCTTAGTATTTGGGTATTTAGATTCAAAGTAGCAAATGGGCCAATTGAGAACTTTAAAGATTATAAAATAAGGATTAGGGATTGGTTTCGGTTGCGCTATATCTATCAAAGAGTATACAATACCGATGAATTTGGTGAATCAAATCCATAGTTTAATAATGAAACGTGTTGAGTTACCATAACGAGAACTCAATTCCAATTTCTATAGGATAGAATGTACATAGGGTGTACACGTTACATATGAATGAAACATATTCGTTAACTTAAGCATACTCCTCTTTTTTTATTCAATGAGTAACTCTATTTGGTTATCAGTTACACTATTCATATGCATAGTTTTTACCTTTTGTCTCTTTCTTCTCGATGTGTTCTTACGGCTATCATAGCCCACAAGTCATTATTTAGTGAAGTACATTTTGGTCTTCTTATTTTAATCTTACAAGTTTAAGTTTTCTCCCTGTTTATCAATACTCTAGTGTTTATTGTATTTCTCCTTCATAACTTTCTTGTTGTATTCTACTAGAAACAATCATTCTAGGTTTTTATTGTGCACCTTTAATTGCTAAAAGATAAAATATTTTAGCCCGTACTATGGGTGTTCAATTTTTTGTTTTTTCTCAATCAAATAAGTATACTTCTACTACAATAAATTTTTTGATAGATGATGTTTTATTTATGTAACAAAAATCAAATTTTCGTCATGTTTCGTATTTAATGATGTTCAACTGACAAAAATCTGTTTGTCACCTATCATGCTTAATAAAAAATGTTCTGTGACGAAATCGTATTTTTTATCACAAAGTTATGACGATCTCTTCATCATCACTAATTTATGATGCTCAAGTTTTGTCATTATGGGATCTAGAAGATGTCACAAAATATATTATGGTACACGCAATCTCATTTATAATATTTATGAAAATATATGGCAATGTTTTAGTGTAAATCTATAAAGTTATCTAAAGTATCGACTAACATAATTCCTCACATAGAGTATCTTCTCTGGTATAAGGAGCGAGAATGGTTGTGTGTCGTTGTGGCTTGAAGGCCGCATGCATATTCTTCTATTAAAATACATTATTAGTATCATATGTATTTCATTCTTCCAAAGAACTTTTTCATAATGTTTAAACTATAGTAACTCTCTTTTGGTATTATTAGAGATATTCACTTTAGGTCCTAAAAAGGGCACTTTTGTTAATTGAACTGAATTAATATGTGTTTTACCTTGTGCTAGAGCGCTCAATATGTTGATATTTGTCAGTCAAATAATAACGAGGGTCATATTTTTACAAAAAATTCCTTTCAACTAAACTACAAATGGAGATATATTTCTACATTCAAAATAAACTTATAATTTTATCTAAAATACCAACTAACATACTTTTTAATGACATGGAGTAATAATTTTATCGAAATATGTTATAATTTTTAATACTATTATTAAGAATAATATGCTCCACCGTTCTGAATTGTAGGTTTTTTGGATTTTTAAAGTTCATTACTTTTGTCATGTACCTAGATATGTGTAATATCTAGATGAATGCCAAAAGTAATGAACCTTAAAAATCTAAAATGACCTACAATTTGAAACGACGAGAGTCATTTATTATCATCAAGGTGGTAATTTATATGAAAATAAAAGAGGTTTGTTTAGATTATATTTTGTAATGGTAAGAGTAAAGAAATTTAGATATAAATTTAGGGATTTACTTTATAATTTTATATTACCTTTCATAATGTTGATGTGGGTAATTTAGTAGAAGATTAGGGCTTTGTATCACTTTCATGATGGCAGATATGGGTAACTTAGATATTGATTTAGGAGAGGGTATTTTTGGCTAGTTTTATAATGACACAGGTGGATAAAGTTTTAGAAAATATAGTAGATCTAACAACTAATATAATCTATGGGATGGTGGCCAAATGTTTCTAATTTTCGGATGTATTTCTGTTATTAGTAATACAAAGGTTCTTAATGCAAACGTCCTTTTGCCCTAACACCACACCTATCCCTTTGCACTTTTGCAGTGTGCAAATAGAATGTGCTAGCTGAACAATTTTTCTTGGCGAAAAACTGAACCATTTGAATTATCAAGGAGGGAGAGATAATATATAGTTGAGTGAAAACTAGTGTTTTGTATGGTCAAAATAGATTAGTGGTCCTCTTGATTCAGGTGTTACCTCAATTTTCTTTCGTTTTACATCTAGATATGATTTTAATTTTGAAATAGATGACCATATTAACTGTGACATGGATGTCTTATGCATAACGTTTGCAACAACTTGTGTATAATTAGTTTGTCTTATTTTTGTGTACTTGACTTCATTTTGTTAAAAAATGAGAGAGATGGATAATAGAAAAGCACATAAAGGATTACTTTGGATCATATATTGCTATTGACATGCTATTTGTACACGTTTCAGTGTCGTTATCGATCATTCTCACATACTAATATGCCACTTGGCATCTAATATGACCCTTTTTCTACATATATTGTATTTTAGAGTATGTTGTAGGATGACATGACATAAATGGACACATTGGAGAGAAGCTAAGACACCCGATGCACCTAGGCCCGAAGTGCAAAAAAAATCCATCAAATGCATTTTCTGAAGACTCAACGTAAATCAAAGATGCTGGGATGAAGATTTTAAAATGACCAAATACTCATCAAATTAAATGACCCCAAGTATGAAAAGACCCGTCAAATACTCATGCACTTCCAATATTTTAGATGGCCATCAATACAGACTATCTTAAATAATAAAATATACTCATATGTCTTTGTTCTTTTAGTCTTATTATTACATTATAAACATATACCATATGCATACAATTTTTAAATTGGGCGCCTATTGGGAAATGCATTTGGATTCACGCAAAATTACTCTTTGCCAATCTGTCCTGAGCTCAGATGGGCCTTACTTGGTACACAGCGATAATAACTCACGGCCCAATGTGTGAGCTCGCGAGCAAGCACTTGGTAAATGGACGAAATAATCAGCCTTGGGCGGTTGGGCCTGATCTATCCACTAAATTTCAGCTCGTTGATCATCGAATGAGTTGGTAGCAAAATTTCAACTCGAAAGCGTACGTAGTGACCGTGCCAGGTTCCAAGTCTAGCTCGTCTCGTGTGTTTTATGGCCACAATATTCTAGGCACGCATGAGCTGTGGTTAGAGAGCTTGGCATATGGCCATGTAGCCTGCTGCCTCGTGGTGCTTGGCCTCGCTAGCATGCTAGTTGCTCCGCGACCCTTCTCATTCTGACATGTCCTCATCCCCCCCTTTTGAACTTTTGAGGATCAATAAATTTTTAACCAGCAATGGCTTCAACCAACAACTGAACTGATGTTAATCACTTTAATTTAGTAGAAACTTTAGAGTGGTGAAATAATGTGATAATAGTCGAAGTGTTAGTTAGGGAGGTATTGCAAGTACACGCCAAAGGCTCTATATTAAGGGTGAAGCTCCCTTGCATATACGCCCTGTTTGGTACAGCTCTACAAATTTGTAGAGCTAGAGCTGCTTAGTATTGGCTCTACAAATCTGTAGAGCTAGAGCTGTGAGGTGATCAAAAATCTTTTGTTGAGTTAATTTGTTCTTCTTTTATATTTAAACTAGATGTTTAACATATTTTATTTTATTATACAAACACCAGTTTCTGTATAGAGCTGGGATCTAGAGCTCTATCAAACAGACTCATAATCTCTCTGTATCGAAAGACTTTCTATCATGATTTTTCTCATTCATATTTTTTAAAATATTGGGTGTATATTATTTATTTTATTTATAATTTGTTTTATCATTATATGTAAGTGTGACTTATTTTCTGCATATTCTTATAATTTTTTTGAATAAGATGAAATATCAAACATTTTAGAAAAAAGGTCAAATGCGATAAATATTTTGATAAAGAGGAAGTAATAGATAAAGTCATAAAGATCTGTAACATCCATATATATATATATGTCCTGTTTATATACTCGCTCCTTGAAGGCTCGAGAGGTCATCTTGCATTATATTCCCTTCTGCCGTTTTATCTTCCATAAGATATATACTAAGGGCGTGTTTGGATCTGCTCCGCTCCACGTTTTTTATTTCTGATCTAATAATTCCAAGTCAAACACTACCAGCTCCACGTTTTGCAGCTCCACGAAAAACGCGAATCTAGAGGCCAACTCCACCTTTTTTTATGAAGATCCTCAAGAGGTGCTCCACGTTTTGCAACTCCACGGTGTGATCTGCTCTATGGTGGAGTTGGTGGAGTGGAGCTACGTGGATCCGATGCAAACAGATCCTAACATAGTAACATCTTACACCACATGAAAGAAATATTTCACAGTGCAAGATGCAACAGGACTTGACTACCAAGTACTAACTACACACATGGCCATATCAGTGCCACACCGTCAAAGTCAAGTGTTTGAGTGGTAAAAAAAAAGAAGACATAGAATGTTGTCGATCTTCGTTAAGCCAGAGAAGAGATTCGATGTACGTGTTTGTACACAAACTTGAGCACGCGCTAATAATTTTGGAGAAGCCGAATATATTGCGCTGTAACCCACTCAGCTACTCGTCTACTCATGATCATCATATCACAGGGTTCTGCAAGACGTGCAGTGCCCATGCTGCCATGCATGATCGTCCACGAGACCACGAGCCACGAGGTATAAATCAGAGACTCCTTGCTTTGCTAGCTTTGATTTTGCCAGACCAGCAGGACGACTGGGATACATATATGCACGGGACCCGGCCGGCCGGCAAACTGGGCATATGAATGAATACAGTGGTGCCGAGGAGAAGTGATAATGAGAGGCAAGAAGAAGAGCCCTAATGCAGGATCAGTACCACAGTATATGTGATGGCACAAAGCGTTGTTGCATGTGGCGTGTCTGGGTTTTATTTTTATATAGTAATTCGTCCATAACCAGCTTGCCGAGTTAACCTATCTATATATCTTTCTGCATGCATGCATGCACTCATAACACGATCGATGACACACACTGCGTCCCTGGCCGGCCCGTTGTTTCTATCACCCTTTTCACGTGGCGAGCCACACGAGAAAAGCTGCGAGCTTTCACCGTACCCCCACCCGGCCGTTCGCTTCTTCTTGGTTTCAATAAGCAAAGCGGGTAGGGACCAATTAATGATGCAAAAGGTCACGAGTGCCCATGCACCACGCTATATCTTTACACGCATCACATCACAAGGGTCATCACCGGTCGAGAAACAATGGGATGTACGTAGGAACCGTTTCACAGCATGATCATTACGACAATGCATGCATGGGTCGCCGGATCGACCAGTTTCAGATCAATTATTTGTGAATCCTTTCAAACTTCAGCTGTAACGTTCTCAAGCCTTCAGCTGGCTGGTTTTTCTTCTTCTAGAGTGATAGATATAGGAGTGCGTTTGCGTGATCTCACCTGTTCCAAAGAAGCTGGGAGCATATTTAGGAGATTAATCGTCCCTCTCTCCAATACCAAAACAATATAGCTTTTGATGATAGAGGTGCTCCAGCAGGTTACCATCTTCATTACCAAAATATTTTTTGTGATTACCAAAACACTCACCCCCCCCCCCTTACTCAAATAGAGATTCATCCCACTACCCTATACTCTATATTAAAGTAGTTTTGGTAATATGTTGCGGCACTGGTTATCAAAAACACAAAAAGAGGCACGGGTAAGGAAGAGTGCAATTATATAGGGTATGATATTCTGGTAATCTGCTGGAGATGCTCTAAATGTTGTATATCCTTGTATATGCATATTTGAATTAAAGGAGTTAAACACTGACTGAAAAAAGTATCTTAGTCACGAACAAATAAGCACAACCACAAAAATATTTGCATGATTTCCTCCAAGTGTTTCTTCGAATGGTGGACAATTATTGTTTTCTTTATAATTTTCTCAAATCATCGGAGCTTGTGGATCAATATCCGAGGTTATTCATCAAGTGGGCAACGGTTTTTCTATTGAAAAATATTGGTTGAAGATTCTTGGTTACTAATATATTTTCTCTTAAAAAATAATTCAGAATGGACTAGAAAACCAATGGTTCCACTTGATAAAAGAAAAT
>JAZFNS010034171.1:0-10798 GCA_037127165.1 Alloteropsis angusta | reverse complement strand
TTTTTTTACAGGAGTGAAAAAACACCAAATTCAGGTAGAAGAATAGCTAGGCTCTTGGTGATGCTCTAATTGGGGACACTCATAATTGCAAGTGATTCCATACGGAAACAAAAAAACGACGACAATCAGTTTAAAAGTTTGGGGACAAAAAACGGACTATCATGGCTAAGATTTTCTCGACACGAAATCCTAATTTAGAACGCAGGTAATTGCAAGTGGTTCCATACGAAAACAAAAACGACGACAATCATGTCACATCATAGGAAACCATCTGATGGATGCACCAAAGTGCCTGAGAAGTTGAACAGGTTCAGTTAGACAGTTACTAGCACAACCATTCTGCAAGCGAGACACAATCTGATGGGTGCACGAATGTTCCTTGAGAAGTTGGACATGTTCGCGTGCGGGACTCGGACTTAACAATTTTTACGACCAATCAAGATGCTTGATGACAATCTGCTAGACTGCTAGCACGTCAAACAATCTCGGAAACAAACAAATAGATCAGTCCGCGTTAACAAGGAAACAAGCTACCAGTCATATCATCAATGCAATTGCGTGAACGAACTGAAAAATTAAGCATCAACGAAACGAGTGTTCAGACTCCAGACGCAAGCAACTAACCTGAACTATGACCTCGTTTTGTATGGGTAAAACGTTTCTGATTCTGGGTGGAATCACTGGAACGCTTAAAAATAAAAACGTTTCACCCTAAATCACTAAGAAACTTCACATTTTAACACAGAATCATTCAAAAGGTTTATCTGATTCTGTTCATTTCATGTACAGCCTGGAGCTGAAATTGTTATTTCAACAGGTGATTCTGTTCCAGCAGATTAACACTTTAAAATATAACAATCTGGATCTGAAACATTTCTGAGTTAATCCAGATATCTACAAAAGATGGGCCCTAAGTGGATCATTACTAAGCAACGACACCCTATCCAACATTTCTGTCACATTGGGTTGAAGCAATTCAGTAGCATAATAGGTTCAAGAAAACACATCTTCGTCCTCAGAAGCAAAGACAAACAGTATAGCTAGTTCTGCAGAACTGAGGTTTGCATCTAGAATGGAAAATCTTTCAACAGGAACACACAGAACAGGTCCAGACCACTGCTCAGAACGAGCAAAATTGTGCGCACTAGAGTAACACAGATATAGAACAGTAGTGAAAGTAGATAAACCAAACAACCTAGTAACCACCCTTGAGGTCGTTGACAACATCGTATGGGATGGGGGTGACAGTCTCAATGGTAGTTCCCTCGACCATAAAGCCAGGCTTGGGACCCAACGGCTGCCTCTTGGTGCTGATGACCTCACCACGCGCCTTGGCAGCTGCCTTCAGCTCGTCATTCTTGGCCTTCCTCAGGCGGAACTCCTCGGTGCAACGGGATGGCTGCACATGCTCCACACGGACATGGATGCGCTTCCTGATGATGCGTCCATTAACCTGAAAATATAAGAATTTTTCAGAAGTAAGTGCAGATCAGGACATTATCTTTAACATCAGCGGTTCACATATTATGTCAGACATATCTAAGCTTGACACAACCAAATCCTAGATATGTTGCAGTGCATAAGCATGTGAGTATGGTATTTGTGATCAGAAAAATGGTGCTGATGGAACAATCAACAAACAATTAAGACCTTCCTTTGATTAGATTTAACCAGACACTAAAGTTTTCCTTAAGTCCACAAGAATATAAAATGCATACAAATTTTACAGCACAAATGAATCAATACAAAGACTACCACCACAAAAGCATTTTGAATTTTGGCAATTTGGTACAACAATGTTGCTCCATACAATGCATTGAAGGAGATAAAACTTCCAGCACGGCACAACCTCTGAGAACTAATACAAACAAAACTATAACTAAACATCCTAGTAGATACATCATACATTTAGGCAAACTAGAATCATGCTACACCTGCAGAGTTAACAGAATCCAATCACCCATAAATAAACTAGAATCATCACACGTTATTACAACATAATAGGACAAGACCAGACAAAGCAGAACTCGCAGCATGAAACTATCATAAACCTGCACAAACTCTAAAAACAAGTAAAACAACATGCAACCACAACCTTATCTCCATTCTAAATCATAAAAATCATTCCGATTAGACGCGCAGCACACTCAGCTGAGCAGATGCGGTAGAAAGGGGGATCTGCGCCGTATACCTGCTTGTTGATCTCGACGCCGATGGCGCGCTTGGTGACGTTCCAGACGCGTCCGGTGCGGCCGTGGTAGAACTTGTGCGGCATGCCCTTGTGGACGGCGCCGTTCACCTTGACGTCGACGTAGTCGCCGATCTTGTAGGTGCGGAGGTAGGTGGTGAGCGGGATGTACCCCTTCTTGCGGAAGCCGCGCGCGAAGAGGTCGCGCGTCCGCGAGCGGAGCCCGTGTCCGGCCGGCATCCTGGCTGCTCCGGCTTGCTTCGCGCGGCGGCGGCTGTAGAGGCGGCGGGAGCGGGTGGGGAGGGGGGCTCTAGGGTTTGCGAGGGTTTGGGGTGCTGACGCTTTTATAGTCAGGTGGGACTGGGAATGGCTGGGGGCTGGTGTTGGGCTGGGCTCGTTTGAGTGGGCTTCCTGACTCGTTTTGGACTTTGTACCTCGAACAGGTCCGTGTTGGGCCGTAGAATGTGAACCGGTTGCCCCTGACTGAGTTCTGATAGATTGCACGGTAGTAACAAAATTTTTCTTGCACATCGATTTCTCACTTGGAATCATTCCATATGATTCTCTGAGCCGCTCTCAGTAGTCAGTACTGAACTCATGACACAAAGCTTAACTGTGGTGGCACCAGAATGGAGAATGCACATACAGCTAGCGCATTGCCTATGATGCAAACGTTGTAATAATAGACTGTGTACGTCCATAGACGTAGAGGCCAGATGTTCTCATCCTTTATCGAAAAAAAGTTAGCACATGGCCACGAACCAGGTGATGTTTAGAGAAGTTCACAGAAAACTCCGTACACAATTTTCCATTTCAGGGAGAAAGAAAAATTCACGCGTCGACGTCGCGTCCAACGAACCAGGGCGGGATAGGATACTACTGAGCTTTCACGGCTCACTCACGAGCCCACTCTCCGACGGGCGACCGTTTCGTTTCTTGGACGTGCACGGTGCACAGCGTCATCGGCGTCTAGCATGATAACCACGGCGCGGCCACCCATCCCATTCCCATCCGATCCCGCGACTTGGACCACTCGGCGGCGGGCGGCGCCCAAGACAAACCCAAAGCCAAAGGGGCCTGCTGCTCCTCAGTCCTCCCAACTCCAGCGTTCCAAAGAAAACTTGGCTGGCGTTGCCAAGCTCCGTGCCGCGGCGTGCGCTCAGCTCTCCGCCCTCTACAGCCGGGCCGGTCACCAAGATGTCGCTCCTCGTCCCCTGCCAGAGTTCGCCGCTGGCATCCCCTGTTCGGCTCCGTTCCTTCGCCGCCTCCGCGGCGCGCGGCGGCTTCCTCCTCCGCTCCGGGCATCGTCCCGGCGCGCGCCGGCTCCACGCCAACCTCGCCGCGGACAGCCGCGTCGTGGTGCGCGCGCCAGCTCGGCTGGACCTGTGGCCTCTGCTATCCCTGAGCCTCTGATCGGTGGTGCTGCGCTGAGACGGTTTCTTGTTTATTTCTCTGGCTGCAGCTGGGGTGCGGGCTCGTGACGCTGGACTACCTCGCCACGGTGGACGCGTACCCGCGGCCCGACGACAAGATCCGCACCGGGGATCTGCAGGTGAGCGAGCTCACCGGTCGTCGGCCTTGCTCCCTCGATCGGCGGCGGCGTCGCGGGAGACGGGAGTGGCCGTCCCTGCCTGATCGCCGTGCTTTCTGATGTCGTTGCAGGTATCCGGCGGAGGGAACGCCGGCAACGCGTTGACGGCGGCGGCTCGCCTCGGCCTCAACACGAGGGTGATCTCCAAGGTAACAGCTCCGCTCTGCTTGCACCACCCGCTTTATGCTTGTGAATTGCGATCGAGCACGTGTACACTTTTCTCTGCTACACTCACAGTTATCGGCTTATCGCAGGGTGGAAATTGGAATGCACCATGACCAAGCTTATTACTACTCTGTTTTGTCAGGTGGCCAATGACGAAACCGGAGGAATTGTTCTTTCGGAACTCATGGAAGCTGGGATTGATACGTCTCATGTCATAGTAAGTAGGGCCAAGCTAGCTTAATCATCTTTGTTCATCGAGTGACACTATGCGAGGAACAGTTGATTTGTACCCATTTCAATGTGAAAAGCATTTGAAACCAATAATTTGCATCCATGTTCTTATTAAGATAATTTTACGTCACACTCGCAGATTTCCAATGGTGGAAACACAACGTTTGTCTACATCATTATTGATAAGCAAACGTAAGAATATTAATCATCCTACTGTTTGATGGATTACTTTCATTCCCATATGGCTGAAGTTACCGAGTTAATTCAAATTTGGTTATATGAACATTCTTATTCAACTTTTGAAACATCTTCTTATGGCATCATCATCGAACACGTTACCATGCACATAATGATTGAATGACAATCCTTTGCATTTTGTAGGAAAACTCGTACATGTATACTCACACCAGGGGAGCCTCAAATGGTTCCTAGTGACTTGTCCATGTCAAGATTATCAGCTGCATTGCAAGATGTAAGCTTGTTATATGTTGATGGATATTCGACGGAAATGGCACTGACTGTTGCTAAGCAGGTAATAACCTCATTTGTTTCAACACCATTTCTCTGAAAATAACTCAATATAATATGCTCCATTGTTCAATATTTGGAAATGGCAGACATATGTTAGAAATGCAGTAGGATATGTTTACTAGATGGCTTGATTCTTCTTGCATTACAAATTGCCTGGTCCCTCTAAGAACTCCAAGGCGATTAGTATCCCCACAGGTTGTAACCAATGCATACAGTGCCATCGGCAATCACACTTGTTAGGCATTTCGTAATCGATAAATTCCAAAGCAAGATAGTGTGATTACATAGAAAAACTGCCAGTTAATTTCTTACTTCCGACCAGTTCCCTTGGAAGGTTTTCACCGAGCACCCCATATGCCCTAAAACTCTATCTGTAAATAAAACGCGTGCTACAGAAATGCTATTACAAACCTGCTGAAAACTTCAAATGGTATCTTAATCTGTTGCTTGATATAAACCAGAAATGTACAGGCTGATCAGATCAAGATTCCAATACTGGTTGATGCCGAGCAAGAGAGAACAAAGGAAGAATTGGAAGGTTTGCTCAGTCTAGCAAGCTACATTGTCTGTTCAGGGAAATTCCCCAAGGTACTACTACGAAGTCATGATATGTAGTGTATTTCAGAAGACATGAAAAATCTCGTTTTATTTTAGATTATATGTTTCAGTACTGTTGCGTTAAATTGTGTAACCGACATACTAATGACAGTGACTTCTTATTTGCAGAACTGGACGTCGATCCCATCCTTACCCTCTGCCCTGCTTGAGATCCTTCTGCAATACCCTCATGCGAAGTTTGTCATTGCAACACTTGGAGAAAAAGGTTGCATGATGCTTGAGAGGAGCGAAGCTGGTTAGTTTAGATATTTTCATGACAAATCAAGATAATGTAGATGTGACCATTTTATGATTTTAATTTTACTTTATTTGCTTCATTGCTTGTGATCTTAAACAGGTGATGGCTCTGCTGTAGATTCAGCAGATATAGAGGCTGTTGCCGAGTCCTTGAAGCTCGAACTGCACAAAGATGACATCTTTCCGTCTTGTGCATCGTCCAAGGTATGAGAACGTTTCTCCGTTATTGCTTTATGTTGATACATCCAAAGCGGTATATATGTATACATTTATGTCAGCAATATCTCATACTGTTATAATTCCCTTTTATATTGCCTTTTTTTTTCTAACCGTATTATGCAGTTCTTGAGGCTTTCTGCAAGAGGGTTTGGGACAGTAGTCGGAAGACTGCTGATAGGAACAGCAGAGACCATTCCAGATTCAGAGCTTGTTGACACCACTGGTTGTGGGGATGCATTCATAGGAGCAGTGCTCCACGGTGAGGAACCTAACCTCTTCTTCCAGAGTCCCTAGCTGCCTCTGAGGCTCTTTATTTCGTCACAAGGCTTGCCTAAGGACAGCACGTTTGTTACGCGATCACAGATGTTGAACGCTGTTACTAGGATTCTAGAAATCAGTTTTTCCCCATTTATACTTGGAAAAATTGTAATCTGACATGATATCGCTTCTCTTGTTCATCCTGCATACACAGCGCTGTCGACAGAGATGCCTCCCGAGAAGATGCTCCCGTTTGCTTCTCAAGTGGTAAAGCCGATTTCCCTTGCATGGAAATTTAAGCAGAAGACCCCGTGGGCCGTGGCTGATCCTGATCGAGAGTTGTTCATGTTGCATTGCAGGCAGGCATCAAATGCCGAGCGATCGGCGCGCGGGCCGGCCTGCCGTGGCGGTCCGATCAACGGCTGGCCAAGTACCTGTCGATCGGAGTAATGTAGCGCCGCGTGTAATGTTTCCCAGCTGCTGTACTGTAGCCTTTGCGGGCTCACAAGCTACAAAGCTCAGACACTGTTGCGAGCATGCCTAGCTTGGTGATAGTGTGGTACAGTAGAACAGTACAGTGTTAGGAATTCAGTGTTTGGTTGAACAAAAAATAAAGAAGCCAGACTCTGATTTGGAAGAATTTCAGCATGGGCTAAGCTGCCATCGCTTCAGATTAGATTCTCTGATTTTCTGATGAGAAGCTCTCGAGAAGCCGAGCTCATGTAAACGCAGCCAACGCTCAAACTTCGAAGGCAGTGTGGCAGACATTTAAACAAACACCATGCGTGCAAACCACTACCACTCCCACCATGCCGCTGCGCCCCTGCTCCTGCTCGCCGCTGCCGCCGCGCGTCTCCGTCTCGGCCTCTGCGTCGCCCCGGGGCGCCGCCGACTCCCCGCTGTCCCCGCGCCGCGAGACTATCTGTGCGCGCCGCCGATTCGGAAGCTGCTTTGTTTGTTCCTGGATCGCCCTTGGTCGGCGGATTTCGTGCCCTTCTCTGCTCCCCCGCTGAGCTCGCTTCCACATGCTTTGTTGCTGGTTAATGCCACTGCAGACACGCGGAGCTGGGAACGCGTTGACAGGCGCCGCTTGTCTCGGCCCCAACACGAGGCTCATATCCTGATATCCAAGGTAACCCCATCTGTTTCCACCTCCCGAAACACTTTACTCGATCATTCGGTCAAATGTACCCAATCATTTTCTCTTGCAGTATAATGTCACCCAGCATATGTGTGTTCTTCAGGTGGCCAACGATTGCAGGGGCTGTTCTATCCGGAAAGGAAACTGGGATCGATACATCTCATGTTATACTCAAGGAAACTGGGGCAGTAGTAGTAAGAGCTTAGCCTATTTATCAGAATCTATTGATAACTATATTGCTATATACAGAACCCAGTGTAATCATCAATGATTGTTCTCTGTGCATTTAATCTATTCCATGTAGCGTCTTCGCAAATGCTAGTTCTTTTTTTTTCTCAGAGATATAAGCAAACTAAAAGAAAACTGAAACTTTTGATTTTAGCATAGCATTATTCATTTATTTGGCCGTTCATATATTAGAACATCACCTTACAGTGTCAAACATGTAAATCTTCACGAATAACTCTTTACGTTTGCAGGAAAATTCGTGCATGTATAATTACATCAGGCAATCCTCTGATGGTTCCTAGTGACTTATCAATCTCAAGTTTATCAGATGCATGACAAATTGTAAACATGTTATTTCTAGATGGGTATTCATACGAGATGGCGTGACTGTTGCCAAGCATGTAAGCTACTGTTCATTGTGTTTCAACACCAGTTCATTGATATTGTCTGGGTAAACTGCCAGGTATTTGCTGTGGTTGGGTTGGATAGAAATGGGCATATTTTGGTCTGTAAACCTAGAAGGCTAGAACTTGCAGTAGCCAGTAAATATATAGCTTAAGAAGAAAGAGGTGCAGGGAGAGAGGACGAACTATATAAACTTGTTGAGTAAATCAGATAACTTCCTGTCTAATTTTATCATCTCGACTCTCTAGCATATAATAAACAGTGCTTCTAACAATCTAAACAAATTATTTCATCGAGTCTAGCTAACAGTATGTGTCCACACCGAAGTAATTTAGGTATTTGGCTAATATATACTCCGTACTTTGAAACCAAACTAATATAGGTTACCACGTAGAATAAATCTGCTACACGAGTAAACCTGCCAAAACTTATAAATCATATTTTAATTTGTTTCTTGATATAAACTAGAAATATACAGGCTGGTCAGATTAATATTCCAATTTTGATCGATGTGGTGCCAGAAAGAACAATGGCAGAACTAGAAGGTCCCGCAGTCTAGCATGCTACATTGTCTATTTGGGGAAATTTCCAAAGGTAATATTGTGAGGTTAGAATACATTTCGAAAGAATTGAACATCCTTGTTTTAAATTGGGTTTTACTGCTGCTGCATTGATTTTTGTCCACATGCCAATTACTGTGATTTTCCTGTTTTAAGAAATGAATATCAATCTCATTCTCATATGTAGTTCTGTACCATGCACACTACTAAGATCCTTCTCCAATTTTCTCGTGCAAAATTTGAAATTGTGACCCTTTGGAAAATGACTGCATGATGCTTGAGAGGATCAGAGGTGGTTAGTATTGGCCTTTTCAGGATAGAGTTTAACAACAACTAGGATCCAATAATAGGCACATGTTCGGTTGAGACTTCAATTTGTTTACGTGATGTTGTATATTAAATATGATGATTCTGGTATGGGTGCAGCAGATATAGAAAAGGTTGCAGAGTCCCCAAATATAGAAGTACAAAAAGGTGACGTCATGCCGATTTCTGCAGTGTCCAAGGTATCAGAATGCTTCTGTTTTTCAGATTGTTGAGTCATCGAAATTCCAAACTGCGATAAATTTATCCTGTCGCCTCTTTTACTATTTTCTCTTTTCCACTTTTCTCAAATTGTAGTTCATGAGATTTTCTGCAAGACGGCTTGGGGCAATATTTGGAATACGGCTGATTGGAACAGCAGAGACCATTACTGCTTCAGAACTGACACCACTGCCCACTGGTTGTGGGGAACTGGGGATGTTGTCATATTTCGTAGCAGTACTTCACGGAGAGGACTTGTAGCTCCCTGAAGAATGCCTGTCTAATTTGAACCTTTTTTGTATCGTGTCTATCATATTCCCCTTACAAATTACCAAAACTGTTGTGCTTCTGCTCGAATTGTTGGGTTTGATTGATATAAAGAGTATGTGTCCTACATGATTTATTCGCATTTGTATTCACCATCAGTTAAGAGTGACTGTAACACCTTTTAAACCGTGACGCCATACTTTTCCCGGTTTTCCCCCTTTGTGAGCTTACCGTTTCTATGGTTCATCCTGCACAGGACTATCCCTCCGAGATGTCGCCGGAAAAGATGCTGCCTTTTGCTTGTCAAGTGGTAAGCAGTTACCTCCTTTTGGAAATGCAACCGAAGGCGTCAACTTTACTCAAGTGCCCCTATCCCGTGGGTTTTGCTGATCATGTTGTGCTCGCTGTTCCTGTTTGAGGCCGGCGGATCATGTTGCATTTCCAAAAGGAGGCCGTGGGTTTTGTAATCCTGCCACTTTTTTCGCGACCGTGCCGAAGCACGTATTTCATTAAGGAGAATCGTGCCACCTTTGGTGTCAATTAGGCCAGTCTCAGTGCAAGTTTCATCGCACCGTTATCTAGACTCCAAAACTAGGTAACCATGTAGATTGAGTTTCATGGGGATGAAATTCCTCTCACGTCCCATGAAACTCTCTCATTCTCTCTCCTCGCCACATCAGCAGAATTTATTGCATGAAATTCTCCATAAAACTCTCATTGAGACTAGCCTTATAGAAAAAAGACCCGGAATAAAAGAACTGCTGTCTTGTTCCGAAGCCCACATGTTCATACAGGATGTATCTATCACTCAGCACAAGGATCGAAAGTTCCTCCCTCTAATTTTTTTAAAATAAAAGATTGACCTTTTTCCACTTGGATCTCTGCTTCTACAAATACTGTTGGTTGAATATGACAGACCAGGACAAAGTCTCTGAAATTCGGAAGGTTCATAACAGGTGAATCTGCGAGTTGAGTTTCCGTTAAAAAATGCTGAACCGGTCTAGGACTAGGAGTCAAGGGCGGTTGTTGCAAAAGGAAGGAAACCATAGCAGCCAGCCTCTTATGAATTGTAAAGCGTGTATGGTCAACACTTTTGGGTTTATATTGCTGCCTGCTGGGCCCAATCCTTTGTCGCCATGCCGTGGAACGAGCGCTTGGTCAACGCATACCAGGCGCCACCGCCACGGGCGACGACGGAGGCACACACGGCAGGCAGAGTGACCCCGCCGGCGGCCGCCGCCGACATGTCGAGGTGCGGTGCACGACGGCGGCAGGTCGTCGCAAAGGTTTCCGTCCATGTGCGTGGCTGGTATAGAGCCCAACTCCAAATCAGCTTGCAACTTCCCCTCTGCGCCCTACCCTGTTGATATAAACCAAACAGAAGTACAGAACTGAATCGAACCGCACCACTGCATCGAAACGGCTACGTTCCTGCCTGTCTGGTTGTTTAATTTCCCTGCAGTGTCGATGGCTTCGAGCTCCGGCTCGGCGGCGCCGGGCGCGGACGCAGTCGATGCCGATGCGCCCGCTGCCACGGCCGCGGTCACCGTCGAGCGGAGGCCGCCGCCGGCTCGCCTGTCGGAGCTCGGCGTCAGGTCCTGGCCCAAGTGAGTAGCCGACGAGAACGCTGTCAT
>JAZFNS010008175.1:0-10662 GCA_037127165.1 Alloteropsis angusta | reverse complement strand
TTTTGGGTTTCATCTCTAGCCTACCCCAACTTGCTTGGGACAAAAGGCTATGTTGATGTTGATGAAAACATCAACGGAGCAATTTTGTGTCAGACTGTATATTTCTGCTACAGTCCCTGAACATCTACAATGTTAATGGTTTAATCTATGTATTTAAATTAGGTGTGGTACCTTAATACGGTGTTCTGTTTTCGACCATGCTGGTACTGTATCTGCATTTCTAGAAAATTGAATTTAAAAATTGTATCATGACTCTTAGGCTGGATTTGCATTTCCATAAGACATTAGATTTTGCATTACACATGCATTGTTATTTTACTCTCTTTTATCCAATTTAAATGTAGTTGTAACTTACAAATTACAATGGAACCAAATTATGCAGGGGTAGTCTTTTTATCCAAAGGAAATTAAATAACACAGAGCACTGCCTGCATATATTTGGATATAAAAGTAAATTGCTGGTAACTGTATCTTTATAAATCCGCGTGACTTGTGGTTGTCAGGGTGTTTTATTCTGTGCATGATTGCCACTTGTTGACTTGACTTGCTGTGTATTCTGTAGTACAAAATAGCAACATGAACTTTTAACAGCAGTGTCTGGATCTTGTTATGTGCATAACCAACAGGCTTATGCGTGTCTCATCATCAGAGATGTCCACTCCTTGTGTGCATGCACCATGCTTTCATTTTTGCATTATCTTCTTCTTATCAATATCTTATTCAGTTTATTATGCTGATGGACCATTCATTATGTAGCGAGGCGGAGTGCAAATTTGAGTTTGATGGATCATGATAAGTCTAGAAGAAGTAACTCCAAAAAAAGGACGCATTACAATTTTGATGATGGAAAGAGGAAACGGTTAAACTCCAGGCATGATGACACATCTATGTCCTCTGAGCCAATAGAAACCATTTACAGGATACTGTGTCCGGTAAAAAAGATAGGCAGTGTCTTGGGGAGAGGTGGTGATATTGTTAAGACCCTTAGAGAGGAAACTAAATCAAAGATAAGGGTTGCTGATTCCATTCCTGGTGCAGATGAGAGAGTAATTATCATCTTCAACTACCAGAATCAATCTGAACGAGCTGATGAAGCAGCTGGAAATGCAACTAGCGATGGCTTAGGGAGCATGAAGCTCCATTGCTCTGCCCAAGATGCCTTATTGAAGATACATGATAAGATTGTGGCAGATGAAGTTCATGATGGAGTTGCCAAGTCTGAAAGTGCTGATGATGTGACTGCCAGAATTTTGGTTCAAGGAAATCAAGTTGGCTGCCTTCTAGGAAAAGGTGGCTCCATTATACAACAACTGCGAAGTGATACTGGTGCAGGGATCCGTGTCTTGCCATCTGAAAACCTACCCCAATGTGCCCTTAAAAGTGATGAACTGGTGCAGGCAAGTTATATTACGAGGAAAAATTCCTTTATTATCTTATTCAGCTTTGTAATGCTTTTTTCGTGCACTGATTCCTGTAGCCTCATATAGCTTCTCTTTAATTGGATTAGTATTCAACTACATGTAACACTTTTATGGAGACAAATCAATTGCTGTCCTACTTGGCGATTCTTATGCTTTTGATAACTTAATCTCCTTGTCAATCAATTAATAAATGAACTAAAGTGGTTTTAGATCTGGCCTGTTCTTCATATCTCTTGAAAATTTTGTCTTTATCACACATAGTTCATTCTTGGACATGAATATTCTATTGTGGTTCTGACGTTTCAGATATCCGGAGCACCTTCTCTTGTAAGAAAAGCTCTCTATGAAGTATCTACTCGTCTGCATCAACATCCTCGTAAAGAAAATCTACCTCTTGAAGAAATAATAGATGCAAGCACACAAAGGAAACGCGAGTCCCCACCACCATTGCCACATGGAAATCCAATGTTGCCACACCTGCATATTGATCATCCACCACCTATACCCCTGCTTGATCTGTATAGAGATGAACCATTGCGAACTGTTGCTGAAACTGAGGAGTTTTCTGTCAGAATTCTGTGTGCCTCTGAGCTCATTGGTTCAGTTATTGGGAAAAGCGGGGCTAATGTTAAGCGGGTAGAGCAGCAGACTGGTGCTCGCATTAAGGTTCAAGAAGTCGACAAAGATGTTTCTGGAGAAAGGCTTATTATTGTTTCATCTAAGGAGGTAATGCAGATGGTTGTTCTGATTGCCAACCCCTTCTAATACTAAGTTTCAGCGTGAGTATTCACAATTCTACCCTATTTATCCAGATACCAGCTGATCCAGTGTCCCCAACAATTGAGGCACTCGTGTTGCTCCATGATAAAGTAAGTGCACCCTCTGAGAAAAACCATGCGAGTACGAGGCTTGTTGTACCATCAAGCAAAGTTGGCTGTATTCTTGGGGAAGGTGGGAAGATTATTACTGAAATGAGAAGGCGAACTGGGGCAGAAATTCGAGTTTACTCAAAGGCAGATAAACCAAAGTACTTGTCTTTTGATGACGAGCTTGTGCAGGTGATTTAGTATTTGCTAACAGCTGCATCACAATAGGTATATATTGTTTTTTATCCAGACCTTCTGTATTTAACCTTTGTTGTGCCTTTAAATGTGTTCCAAGCTTTCAGGTTGCTGGGCCTCCAGCTGTTGCAAGAGGAGCTCTTACAGAGATTGCTTCGAGACTTAGGACTAGGACTTTGAGAGATACAAGCTCTGCCAATAATCCTCCACCTGTTGCCCCTTTTCATGGTCATCCTGTTGATTTGCCTAGCAGAGAATTCACACTACGTGGAATGCCTGCCCATGATCCACCATATGGGAGGCCTGCTATTGATCCACCATTCAGAAGACTTCCCAATGACCAACCATATGGAAGACCTGCCATAGATCCACCATTCAGAAGACTGACCAACGATTCACCATATGGAAGACCTGCCATTGTTCCACCATATGAAAGACCTACCAACGATCCACCATATGGAAGACCTACCGACGATCCACCATATGGAAGACCTACCAACGATCCACCATATGGAAGGCCTGCCAACAATGCACCATATGGAAAACTTGCCAACGATCCACCATATGGAAGACCTTCCAGTAATAAGTCATATGGAAGACTGCACGAAAGTGCACCTCGTGATCCTTCCCATCCATATCCCGTGGACTACTTTTCGAATAGAGAATATCCTGGTGGAAGCCCTCCGTTGGTTAGTAATGCCCCATCATCTGCTTACGAGAGATATGCAGTGCCTGCTCGCGTTCCTACTAGAGAAATTCACTCTTCTTTCAGTCCTGGTGTGGACTACATGTCCCATCGTTCTTACCGTGACCATGTGCCCACTGATAGCTACTCTAGTAGGGGTACAAAGCAATTAGGCATCACAAGAGATGGGAATTCAAATGCTTACGACTATACAGAGGTACATCTTTGATGACCTAGCTTCCCTCCTATTGAAATGGCCTCCACCTAATTTTTTTTATCAGAAGCTTCAGACTCATGGCTGTTCCATTGTGCCTATTTTGTTCCGTTATTGGGTGATATTTCTGAATGAAGGAAAAAAACCATATGCTGTCTTATGTCGATCAACTTTTGTCCTTACAGGATGGTGTAACTCTGTTGATTTGTTATCACGTACTTGCAAATCCTAGATGCTGAGATGTTCTCTCTTTATTCTATATTTTATTTATGCCTATCAGAAAAATTGAGTTCCGGTTAAATTTTTCTTTCTTATCAGGCTGCTAGAGAGATGCATGGACGTGAGGATCACCGAGGACCGGCAAGTTTTGCTGGGTATGACTTTGAAGGCATCCTTGCTTCTTAAACACAATTCAATTTTACCATTACAAATTTCATTGAAAAAGGGTCCTATGACAGCAGGTACTCGAGCACTATTGAGCTGAGGATTCCGAATAGTGCCTTGGAATCTATTATCGGAATTGGCGGGGCCAATCTAGCAGAGATCCGTCAGGTACAGAAGCTATGCTTTATGTTCCATGGGCACTGCTATCTGAAATGCATCCTCTGTCATGATCTAATAGGTTCTCATTGATGCTCTACTTAACACCAGATTTCCGGTGCAAAACTGAGGCTACTTGAAGCACATGCTGGTTCGTCCGAGACGGTAGTGGAGATCCAAGGCACGCTGGACCAAGCGAAAGCTGCGCAAAGCCTCCTGCAGGGCTTCATTAGCGCGAACAGCCGGAGCACGCAGCAGCAACCCCAGTCATCCCGCATGCCACTTTACCCAAGCTGGGGCTAGTTTCTTGGTCTCGCGGGAGAGGAACGCAGATCCTGCAGAGTTCATTGTGTTTTTGTGTGGCAAGAGCTATCTCTGGCTGCAGAGTAGCTGTTACATCGACTGTGCGAGCAAATATACCTTAGGTTATGTTTTAAATAAACAGTAGCGTTTAGTACCTCTCTGATATAGCACCTTAGCTAATGTTTGAACCTTTACGACAGCTGCTATTTTAAGGCCAGTGGCCGAATGAAACTGCGCATCCAGTGGCCAAACTTCAAGAGATCTTAATTCTCACTATGCTCCCTCCGTTCCAAAATAAATGTCCGTTTAACATTCAAATTTGTCCTAGAAAAATGTTCATTATACTTGTAGTAAGAACCATCTAATTAAATTCACTCCAAACACTAAGAAAAACAATCTATGGAGAAGCGCATAGAGCTAATCAAATGTTTGATTGATGCTATTTTTCTTGTTTTAATACATGTACATTTATTGACAACACACTCTTTTTAGAACGGAGGGAGTAGCTCAGTATACAACATAAACCGTCTTCCTTGGCAAACTTCATTGTCCTGTGATCCTGTCCTCACATATTGGAAGAGCTGGATGGAGAAAGTAGCAGAAGCTTGTCAGAGAACAATGTTGCTTCAAGCATTAAACTGAATTTACTGAAAAAAGCATCAGCAACCCCAGTTCACATCTTTGTTGATGAGTTGACATACGTGGCACATCAGTCACTTTTCTTCAGAACGGCTCCCGGCCTCCCGCAGCAAAATTAACCTGTATGCATGCATGTCTATTTCACGAGTAAACATCTGCTTCCGCACCGATCTGCATGAGTGCATAGACTTGCAAGTCTACGAGGGTCTGTTTAGAACGCAGAACAGAAAAAACGTAGGAAAAAAATCCCACATTCTAAATAGGGCCTGAATGTCTTTTGGCCACCTGTATGCATGCATGTCTATTTCCTTGACTTCTATCTTTCTTTGAAAACTTCAGCAATTAGTAACCTGAGCCACTTTCATGTTGTGTTCGGTAAGCGTCGTTCAGGATTACTTAGCTATTCATATAGTTCTGTTCTCAATTTTGCTACAATTGAATATCAGTATGTACTCAAGGCAAGTAATGACACCTGACAGACCTTTTAGTGTGACGATTTACATGAGAATATACCCGTGTAGCATACCACATCCAGCACATTATTATACGCACAAATCATACAAGCTACAGTCTAATCGGCCTGATATTACACCACCCAAACTCATACGCAGTACACCAGACAATGTACTCAGCAATGGTATGACCCAATGCAAAAGAAGCAACCAAATAATTGCAGCGACTGCAAGATGACCATCACTCATTGGGGCCTGTAGTAGCTCTGGTGGGGAGGGTAAGCTCCCGGGGCGGCATTGTACGGTGGCTGAGGATATGGCCCTGGTTGCTGGGGCTGCGGCTGATGGGCATTGTAGTACGGCCCACGCCATCCAGGATATGCCGGCTGACCATAGTCGTGGCTAGGTGGCGGCTGGTGTGGTGGCTGCTGGTACTGACCGGTGTGCGGCGCTCCATATGGAGGCTGTTGCGGTGGTGCACCATAGGACGGTGGATATGGCTGTGAGTATGCAGGCCTTGTCTCCGGTTGAGAGTATCCAGGCCTCGAGTCCCCCCCAGGTGGAGCAGCATAGGGAGTCTGAGCATGCGGCGGCGGTGGACTGCTCTGATCAGGCGGTACAGAAGCATTCCTCTGCATAGACGAGTGGCTGGAAGATGAGAAGTTGAAACCTGCTAGCTTCCTCTGCACGTCTTCGATCATTTCACGGCATTGAATGTTTCGGGTCATTATAAAGTCACTGCACTGCTGTTTTATTTTGCCTATTGCTTCCTGTACATATGGATCATCGGAGAATCAGTAGCCCATCCAAGAGGACACATCAGCTTTCCTATGTTCAATGCAAATGGAACGAAATGGAAATGCAAACACACCTGTAAAGTCACATAAAAGTTTAGGCCCTCATTGATGTTCTTCTTAACCTCCTGGTATTTAACAACCGCGGCAGCGATTTGCTTGTAACATCTTTCACGAGCAGCTGAGAAAAGGAAGTTTCACAAACCAAAAGTACACATTAGATTGTTTAGAAGATCTGGTTCCAACAGGTCTAAAAAATAATAGCACCTGATTGATATTCCACACAACAATGATTACTGGTTAGAATTTAAGCAGAATCGACATGCATACAAGCAACATCTAAACTGCTATAAGAAGTATACAAGTAATGCAATGAAGCTTATGGATAACAAAAGGAGATAAGTTGCTGCAATTTGCACAGAAATGCCCACAAATCCGTAGTTCCAGGACTATCAGCACAAATATAGGGAATCACTGTAATTGTTGGGCTGGGCTCAAGAATGGAAAGCCCATTACCAAAAGATTAAGTGCATGATAGCTACCATCCACAGGACAAACAAATCCTAAAAAGAAGCTGTTAACAAGTAAAAAATTGGAAAGTGGCAAAAGGTTGTATTCTTTAGATTACATCACATGGAAAGCTATAGCAGATGATTTGTTGATATTAGCACAGATACACCTGAAGCAATAACTGTACAACCTTGTTGGCATAAGGTAAATTAGAATAAGTATTCTAAAGAGCATGTTGTAACTTTTGGACTCGATGTATAAAGCAAGCTGCAAAAGTCACTATGTGCAGGCATCTACCATAGCTATGACAGGAAAACAAAAACTAGAAAGGTTACCTTTGTAATCCTCTAGATTAAATACAGCAGCGAATTGCTCGTTCTGTGCCTGTGCAAGGATCCAATATGTTAGTGTCAGAGTCAGGCATAAGAAGTAAATGACAAAATATAGCACATTGGCATCTTATAAATACTTCTCCCACTGTTCCTTTCTTTTCTCATCTACTGGATTTAACACTCGGTTGCAAAACAATCATGCCACTACTCTCTGTCAATCAGTTAGAAAAACACATATTGTTTGGTATGATATATGCTTCTACGTAAGCATATAGCCACAAAGAAAGTCTCAAATTGGTCTGCATCAATAATATCAGGTATATGTTTGATTACCTGTATTTGCAGTAATAGCTGTTCCTGTGCCACAATGTTATCAGCAATTTCAGCACAGATAGAATCGTACTTAGCAATCTCCTTCTTGAACAGATCGTCATGTGATCCAACACCAGCCATCAACTTAGGCAGTATATCATCCTGGTAGAAATGAATCTTCTCAGCGCACAAGAATAGTAACGTATATGGCCGCATCACCAGTTGTCATTTATCACTGATTTCTAAGTAATGTAAGATAATGATTGAATTTCAGCTATTGTAGGCACCAACAAACTTGAAAGGCAATCCATCAAAACATTCACAAAATCTTGTCAAGTGGAATTTGTAAGGGGAATCAAAGAAGCATATTAAGTAGAGCAACAGTAGCGCAAAAAAAGGGCACTCATAGGAGCTCAAAACGAATTAGTATTAATAAAGCACTTCGAGAAACATTTTAAGCATAATTTGTTCATGGAAAAGATTAAGCGGCACCGTTGCTTGTAATTTAATGCTAGTGCCAGACTTAAATATTCTAGAAGCACAAATATCAAGAAAGACTCTCTGGAAGATAAACTATCAAGAAAAATCACAGGAACAATAGCTGTACCTTTCTTTTCATTTCTTTGAGCATGTCTTCAAGACCTGCCCTCTGTGCTCCAAGAGATTCCAGGTGTCTCTGTGTTGACGTGTAATAATAAGTTTTGCCAAGTTTAAAACAGTCTTACTGCATGTTTAATCAGCTAAGAAAACTAATGTATATTACCAAGCTTTGTTTCAGAGCTCCGACAATGGCATCTTCATTCCCATCCAAGGACATGATAGGCCTAGAAATACTTGGAAGTGCAGACTCTATCTGAAACATGCAACAAGAATGTGTAACTAGCTAGATATGAAGTTAAAATGGTGATGGCAGAAACGAGGGTCGTGGTTCATTATGAAGCACATAAAGAGATAATCCACTCATACAATAAAACCTGACAGTATTTTTAGTTTCATGTAATATACTAGTGTTAAACTCTCACCGGTCTTTTGTCCAGAATAGACATCAAGGGATAGTTTTCCTTCACACCTCGTTCGATCAAAGAATCACTATCAGCAGCTTTTTTAAGATTAGCGGCAAACAGATTCAATCGATCCTGGATGTTTTTAGTTAGTGTGCTTGATTGAGGTCTAGTCCAACGACTCCCGAATTGCGTACGAAATTGAGCGTCTTCGTTCGCCTCCTTCTGCAGAAGCTCTTCAGTCTGAACAAGTAGTTCTTGATTGACCCTCCTCAAATCCCTAAGCTGCTGCAACTCAGATTCCAAGGCAGCAGGGCCACCACTTATCTGCACCGCCTCTACATCTTCCTTCAGATCAAAGGGTAAGGTTATACTTCCTTCCAATGAAAGAATAGAATCGGGTAAATCCATTTCCTTCAACCTGACTCTAGTGATTTCACTAGCTTGCTGCAGTTTCTCTGCCTGGGTCCGAATAATATTATCTACCATCTCTGTGTACTTAGAAAGCGCTTTCATGCTGCCATCAGGCACAAGTGATGAAAAAAGCCTGTCCTTGCTGGCATCTAAAACTTCAGCCAGAGAGGTAGGCTTTACAAGGGATGCTGCAGGGAGCGCACCCAAGGAACCAGCAGCTGGAACCCGCATCAGGTAAACACGGTCATTCTCCTTCATAGCCCTTTCCAAGTTGGTTTTCATGTTACTTTCCAGCTTGTTGACGGAATCCAGAAGCTGAGCAGCAACTCCCTTTGCAGCCTTCTTAGCATCTGCCAAGGCACTCATTCCAATCTTCAAGCGTGCAATTTCCTCAGCAATTTCTTCTTTCTCATGAAGATCCAATGAATACCTATAACAAGCATCAGCATAGAATTGAGCTGCCTTCAGCTGGACATGAGACACCCATGTCTTATCGAAGTGCTGGGTTAGAGGAGGTGCACTGAGAGCTGCATATGCTTCTTCGTAGAATATGCCCACCTGAAAGATATGTGTGAGCATGTAGACCAAGATTTAGGCAGATAATAGCACATTGACAACAAAGTTTCACAGACGATAAGAGAATTGACAGTATCATGAACAAGATTCTGCAATTAATAGAAGCCAAACATCAACCAGAAGAGAAGAAGTGTGAAGGTATCATGAATAAGAATTGGCTGTATTGATAGCAGCTAAACATCAACCATGCAACTCATATAACTAAGTCCTCATATATAACTATATCAAATCAATAGTAGGAACTAATCTCACTGCCATCAGGAAAAACATATGAAACCTAGCAAGTCAGACAGTAAAACCTTTACTCCATGAACGACCATACTACTGCTATCAGTTGCTTGCAAAGTCATAAATATGTTTCAATCAAACAATTTAACCACCCTATAGGTCTATATTCCAGAATTAGTATTACCATGAAGTTACGGGTAAATGGACTTCCCTAGCTTAGAGTTCAGCATGCTACAATCGTCTCTTAATTAGTTATAAGCTCTGAATACTACAGCATTGCAAATTGCAAATTCATTTATGGCTGATGAACATACTGTCATTGCTCAAACAACTTAAAGACATTCAGAGCTCCATACCACATCAATCCAAACTAAGATCCCCTGATTCTGAGTTGATAGGAACAAAACAACCTGAGCAATAGCTAGTAACCACGCACCTGCCGCGCCACCTTGGAGCACAGCGCAGGCGGTTTCCCTCCAGCAATGACCTTCTCGAAGAAGCACTCCTGCGCCTGTGCGAGCATGAGCTTCTCCAGCATGCCCGCGCACTCGGGCGTGACGTCCACGGTGGTGGCCCCCGCGGCGACGGCCTTGGCCGCGACGCCGCTCTCCCTGAGCCAGGCGAACGCGCCCGCGGCGCTCTGGAAGGCGCCGCACGCGGTCCTGATCCCGACGTCGGTGGAGCGGTCCGCGGCGAGGGCGATCTGGGAGTAGACGGCGCCGAGGTTGAAGAGCACGGCGGCCTTCTCGAGGTGGATGGAGGCGAGGGAGCACTTCTTGTTGCCCTTGAAGGCGTCGTGCCAGATGAAGGTGAGGGAGTGGACGTGGGCGCGGTCGGGGGAGATGGGGAAGCGGAGCTCCACGAGGGCGAGCGCCCGCGCGTAGGCGAGGAGCGCGTCCCGGCGCTGCTCGAGGGAGGACGGGTCCGGGAGGGAGGGCTGCTCGACCGCGGCGCGGAGGTCGCGCACCACGCTGAGGTCGTCGTCGGCCGCCGCGGCCTCGCGCTCCGAGTAGGCGGAGGCGATGTAGAGGCGCAGCGGGCGGTAGAGGTCGGTGGCGGCCGTCTTCTTCTCGTGGATCGCGAGCATCACGTTGGGGAACCCCGACGCCGACGCCATCGGGGGCCGGACGCGGTGGCCGGAGGCGGGGCGGGGTGGGGATCGGGGGGTTGGGGGTGGGGT
>JAZFNS010030888.1:0-10334 GCA_037127165.1 Alloteropsis angusta | reverse complement strand
TTGTATTTTTTCTGCTATATCAATGAAACACGCACACTCTTGTGCGGTTCGTTCAAAAAAAAAGAGAAGCGATGTAACGTCGATGGTCCAGAAAGGCTTGACTGCGTAAAAAGAGCAGTTGGAACCTTCAATGCAAAAACATACGGAGACGGTGGAGTTTCATACGTTCAAGTTCAAATATTATTTTTATAGACGGAAAATTATTGCCGCGAAAATGAATATATAAATGGAGGTAATCTCCATAATACGAGTTTTTTTTTAAATAAATCTCTTTAATACGAATCGTGGACCAAGCTCAGGCAGCCTTCTCACTCGCCAGTCCCCAACCTCTCCAAACCCTAGCTCCCCCACCCCCGCCCCCACCGAGATCCGATCTCGCTCTTGCAGCCGCCGTCGCCGTCGCCGCCATGGCCTCCGGCGGCAACCCCAACCCGACCGGCGCCCCTCCACAGCCGCGCCCTCCGCATCCCCAGCAGCAGCAGCAGCCGCCGGGCGGCTCCCCGGCGACGCCCATGACCCACCTCCGCCCACCCTCCCTCGCCGGCTCCCCGTTCCAGGGTCTCTTCCACACGCCGCCGTCCCACAACCCCGCCTTCCAGATCCACATGGGCGCATCCTCCTCGCCCCAGACGCCGCTTATGGCGGCTGCCGCCGCCGCCGCCGCGGCGCAATCGGCCAAGCGCCCCCCGCAGAAGCCCCCCGTGCGGCCCCCGGCCCCAGGGTCTACCTCGGCCGCCGCGGCGGCTTCGGCAGCCGCCGCGTACAAGGCTGCGGCCGCGGCGGCGGCCGTGGCGAACTCCGGAGGCGTCGACCTCACTCCCGCCGCGCGACGCAACAAGAAGCGCAAGCTTCCGGAGAAGCAGCTCCCGGACCGCGTCGCCGCGCTGTTCCCGGAGTCCGCGCTCTACACGCAGCTGCTCGAGTTCGAGGCTCGCGTGGACGCGGCGCTGGCGCGGAAGAAGGTGGACATACAGGAGGCGCTCAAGACGCCGCCCTCGTTCCAGCGCACGCTCCGCATCTACGTCTTCAACACCTTCGCCAACCAGGGCCCGCGCACCATCACGCCGCCCAAGAACGCCGACCCGCCCACCTGGTCGCTCAAGATCATCGGCCGAGTGCTTGAGGACGGCACCGAGCTGGACCCTGCCAGCGTGGTGCCCAAGCACAACCCCGTGTACCCGAAGTTCTCCCAGTTCTTCAAGAGGGTGACCATTGCGCTGGACCCGTCACTGTACCCTGAAAATCCACTGATCATCTGGGAAAATGCGCGGTCTGCCGCTCAGCAGGAAGGGTTTGAGGTGAAGAGGAAAGGGGATAAGGAGTTTGTTGCAAACATCCGGCTGGAGATGAACTACAATCCTGAGAAGTTCAAGTTGTCACAGCCGCTGATGGAGGTGCTTGGGGTTGAGGTGGACACTCGCGCGCGGGTGATTGCTGCCCTCTGGCAGTACATCAAGGCGAAGAAGCTTCAGAACCCAAATGACCCTTCTTTCTTTATGTGCGACCCTCAATTGAAGAAGGTGTTTGGGGAGGATAAGCTGAAGTTTGCAATGCTGTCACAGAAGATATCTCAGCATCTATCTGCCCCACCGCCCGTCAACTTGGAGCACAGGATTAAGCTATCAGGCAATGGAGCTACAGGAAGTGCTTGCTATGATGTGCTGGTGGATGTTCCCTTCCCACTGCAGAAGGAAATGATGGCATTCCTCGCCAACACTGAGAAGCACAAGGACATTGAGGCCTGCAACGAGGTGATATCTGCCTCGATCAAGAAGATCCATGAGCACCGCAGGAGGAGGGCTTTCTTCCTGGGTTTCAGTCAGTCCCCAGTGGAGTTCATCAATGCCCTGATAGCTTCTCAGAGCAAAGATTTGAAGCTGGTCGCTGGCGAAGCGAATAGGAACATTGAAAAGGAAAGACGTGCAGACTTCTACAACCAACCATGGTAAGCTCTAACAGTACTTACGATTTACCCACTTTTTTCTATCATGTATCCATGTGTTGACAATGTGATTTTGGTTCCACGATGATATAGGGTTGAAGATGCTGTTATAAGATACCTGAACCGCAAGCCAGCTAATGATGGCCCAGGCGGTGGTGCCGGTGGTTCTTGAGGAGAGGATTTCCTCTAGTGCCATTTTGGTGTAGAAACAAATTATCTTTTCTGTATTAGTAGTAAAATCCAGCAGTGTTAGCGAGGAGATTTGTTCAGTGTTGTGAAAGTATGTTCGGGCTAGTCACTGTATGTTGTGTTCTATATTTGCCTAACTATTGTGGAAGTATAATGCCAAGAGATGAACCGAGCCTATGATGTTGTGAGGACCCATGTCACCTTGTTTTTTTAGTCGTCATCTTATCTGGGGAATTTAGACGGTGATGAATTGGCTGAAAGAGACCTTATCTGAGCTTCTCACCCATGTTGCTTCGTTTTCATAAAAATGAATGTGTATGCTGGCTGCCCTCTGGTTGACATGCGTCATTTTGTACGTGTTGTGCCGAAAGAATCATGATCATGCACAAATGTACAAAGAAGTGTTGTTTCATTCTGATATTAATGAATGCACAAATGTACAAAGAATGTACAAAGAAGTGTTGTTTCATTCTGATATTAATGAACTTTAGAATCATGATCATGCACAAATGTACAAAGAAGTGTTGTTTCATTCCGATATTAATCAACTTTCCGTCTCCTCTGTCCAATTTCTGTTTCTTCCTTGGGACACTCTTCTTGGATCTGTTTTTATTAGATGTCATGTTTGCATAGAGTAACCTTTGACGGTCACGTATTATCTGCCTCTGTTTAGGCTTTAAATTTGAATATCGTGTCCTAGCATTTGCACTTCTTGCAGTAATTTGTTCAGATATACATTTTAGTTTTTTTTGCACCAGTTGATATGATTCCATCTGACTAAAGTGTTCTACATCATTGAGGTTGCCTATAACTTTTTTCCGTTGACGAGCTTCACAATGCTTTTTTAGTAATTCATTATTTTGCTGGTCCGATAGCTGTGCATAATGATTTCTTTCTCGCCCTGATCCCTTTCTCGCCGCCTCTTACGTTCTTTAGAATCCATGAGTAGTGGCAGGTCATTGGATGTCGACCCACTGTCATTGCTAAAGTTTTCACCATCTAATGAAATACAATATTTATTTAGTTATGTAGTATCAAATGGAATGGATATATATATAGACAATAGTTGAAAATTAGCAGGTAAATGGATGTCGACCCACTGTCATTGCTAAAGTTTTCACCATATAAAGAAATACAATATTCATTTAGTTATGTAGTATCAAATGAGATGAACATATATAAACAACAATTGAAAATTATTACTTGTGTCGATGGTGCTGTTCATCAAGTATTCCAATAGAGCGTGGTCCTCACACTTTTTGAAGACATATGAATCAAAATACAACTAATAAATGACCAAATTATACCTCTTCATATCCTCGTTCATGGGAAAATTTAATAGGTGAATTTAGAGCATCTTCGATAGATTATCAAAACATCACATCATATATAATTGTTCTTTTTACCAATATTTTTTTGTAACTAGTGTTTTAGTAATGATGGGTATTGGGACGAATAGCTTCTACTCCGTATTTGAGTAAAAGTGGGAGATGTTTTAATATCAATAAACATATTTTTTTATTAGCATCGGATTAGTATCATATAAAACAAGTCTATTAACAATAATTTGTTTTTATTAGAAAAATGATAAATAATCTAATGTAGATTCTTTTATTTAAGGATAATACTGTAGCATAGAAATACATACTAACCATTTCGAAAAAAATCGAAACGAGGTAGACCGACCCATTTCCCGTCCCGGCGTGTCCGTATTTACATGGGTCACCCACGCCTGCACCGCCTATCTATCACGCCCCGTGCGACACAGCGTCAGATCAGCCGCTGACGCCCCCGCCGTCATGATTGCGGCGCTGATGTTGTAGCTGTCGGCGCCATTGGCGCGATCTTACTCTCGCCCCCAAACTATTTTTATCTCTATTTGCGTTTACGATTCTGCGGTGAGATTGTTACATTCCTTAGTTCTTACCATGCTTTTGTCCAAATATAATAAATAAAAAAATTCATCATCAAATTTTAAAAACTTTGGAATTACATTAACTATTCATATTGATGTACGATTCATATTTTAACTTTAGACAATGACGAAATATGAATTTGTTATCAGATGATATTAAATGTATCATCGTTTCAATACATCGAACCAAATAAAATATAAAATATAATCTAAAATCAATTTGATCGTATCTAATATTAGACCGAAATAATTTTGCTATTATTATGGTTGTTTGAACACTGTGTCATTTGTTTGTTTAGGAATTTATTGGCCTTTTGGTGTTAGTGGATTTGGATGAATCGGTGTGGCAATGATTTTGGCTTTGATAAAAAGATAAAATTTGCAATGTAGTGATAATTTGATCATATTTTGTGATTTTATGATTTGAAAACAAATGAAAACATAGAAAGGTTACCAGGAGTGGACATTGTATAAAAAAGTTTAATCATCATTTCTATATGTAGAACAAAATATAGATATTTTATACTTTCATATCATGCATGTCACTGTAAATAATAGAAAAAATGACCAAAGATATTTTCTTAAAAAGACATTGGCCGTTCGATCTCTGGCGCACGGGTCTTCCGCTTGCTAAGCAAGCACCCAGACGCTCAAAAATCATCCCGAACTCGCTAAGACCCCGCTTTCATATTGTAGAGATTTAAATAACTTTGTTTAGAATGACTTTCGACTTCAGTTCGGCTCATTAGACTAGGCTCGTTAAGTTGGATCTCAAATAATTCATTCATATACTATGATAAAATAAAATTATGCTATTTTTTAAAAAAAAATCCTTGAAAAAAAAAGAGAGTGAAGAATCTATGATAGTTCCTAGCGACGTCGGCCTTGTAAAGTCTACATGGATCAGATCAGCTGTAGAGATCATCCTCGGCCTCGTCATTGGCCGTCGCAGCAGCAGTCTCTGCCGCCTGGGGCTGCCTGGAGAAGCGGAACTCGCTGCCGAAGCCCCGCGACTGCTGCAACGTCTGCGCGAACGCCTGGTACTTGCGGATGCTGGCGTCGCTGACGCTCCTCCTCGCGTACCTCATCGATTCTTCGAAGTGGACGGCCTTGATCTCCGCCGGCTCCTCGGCGCAGTCCACCTCCATGTCCTCCTTGGCCTGCCTCTCCCGCTCCAGGTCCTTCTCGATGTCCTCGCGGATGGCGAACTTGCACGCCCTCTGGCAAATCTCCGTGATGTCGGCGCCGCTGAAGCCCGCCGTGAACCTGGCCAGCGCGGCGAGGTCCACGTCCTTGGCGACGGGCGACTTCCTCAGGCACGCCTTGAAGATCTGGTGCCGCGAGGCCTCGTCCGGCAGCGGGATGTAGATGAGCTGGTCCAGGCGGCCGGGCCGGAGCAGCGCGGGGTCGAGGATGTCCGGCCGGTTGGTGGCGCCGATGACGAACACCGTCTTCTTGGCGTTCATGCCGTCCATCTCGGTGAGCAGCTGGTTGAGCACCCTGTCCCCAGCTCCGTTCACGATGTTTCCCCTCTGCGTCGCGATCGAGTCCAGCTCGTCGAAGAAGAGGACGCACGGCGCGGACTGGCGCGCCTTGTCGAAGATGTCGCGGACGTTGGCCTCGCTCTCGCCGAACCACTTGGTCAGCAGCTCGGGGCCCTTGACGCTGATGAAGTTGGCCTGGCACTCGCTCGCGATCGCCTTCGCCAGCAGCGTCTTGCCGCAGCCAGGGGGCCCGTAGAAGAGCACGCCCTTGGACGGCGACATGCCGAACTTCTCGAACTTGTCCGGGTGCTCCACGGGGTACTGCACGGTCTCTTGCAGCTCCCGCTTCACGCCCTCGAGGCCGCCAATGTCCGCCCAGCTGACATTGGGCACCTCGACCGTGGTCTCGCGTAGAGCCGACGGGTTGGTGCCGGCGAGGGCCGTCTTGAGGTGGTCATTCGTGATGAACATCGAGTTGAGAATCTCGGCGTCGATGGTCTCGTCCTCGAGGTCGATCACGTCCATCTTCTCCCTGATGCATTGCAGGGCGGCCTCGGTGCACAGGGCGGCCAGGTCGGCGCCGACGTAGCCGTGCGTGTCCTTGGCGACAACCTCCAGGTCGACGTCATCGGCGAGCTTCATGTTCTTGGTGTGCACGTGCAGCACCTCGAGACGGCCGACCTCGTCCGGCACGCCGATGTCGATCTCGCGGTCGAACCTCCCGAACCGCCTCAGGGCAGGGTCGATGCTGTTGGGGCGGTTGGTGGCGGCCATGACGATGACGTGCGCGCGCGCCTTGAGCCCGTCCATGAGCGTCAGCAGCTGGGAGACGATGCGCCTCTCGACCTCGCCGTGGGTCTTGTCCCTCTTGGGTGCGATGGAATCGATCTCGTCGATGAAGATGATGGACGGCGCGTTCTTCTCCGCCTCCTCGAACGCCTTCCTGAGGTTGCTCTCGCTCTCCCCGGCCATCTTCGACATGATCTCGGGCCCGTTGATGCAGAAGAAGAAGGCGCCGGTCTCGTTGGCCACCGCGCGGGCGATCAGAGTCTTGCCGGAGCCGGGCGGGCCGTAGAGAAGGATGCCCTTGGGAGGCTTGACGCCGATGGACTTGAAGAGCTGGGGGTGCCTGAGTGGCAGCTCGACGAGCTCCCTGATCTGCGCCAGCTGCTTGCGCATCCCGCCGACGTCATCGTAGCCGACGTCGTCGAGCCTCTCCTCGTCCTCGCGCTTGACGGGCTCGCCGTCGCAGAAGATCTCCGTGTCGCCGACGACGATGCAGTACTCGGCGGCGGGCTGGATGTCCATGACCTTGAACTCGACGCTCCTCATGGCGCCGCGGACGAGGAACAGGTCGCCCTTGCGGACGGGGCGGTAGGCGTCGAGGAAGTAGGGCTTGAGGTAGGGCTCGAAGAGGTCCCCGGTGAGGCCCTCGACGGTGTCGTCGACGGGGAGCACCTGGACGCGCGCGCCGTACCGGGCGTCGTGGCACGGGTGCACGGACACGACGTCGGCGAGGGGCACCCGGAGGTTGGAGCGGACCACCTTGTTGATCCGGATCTTGCTCTCGCCGCACTCGGTGTCCGGGAGGACCACGCAGACCGTGTCGCGGCGGCGCTTGCCCTTGAGCAGGACGACGTCGCCGCGGTAGATGGAGAGCTTCTCCATGGTGGCCGGGTGGAGGTTACAGACGGAGTTCTCGTCGTCGGCCGACTCCTCCACCACCAGCCGGTTCGCGGCCCTCTTCCTCGTGGCGGAAGGGCAGGACGACGACGTGTCGGCGGCCATCGTGGCGGTGGACGCTGGTGCTTTGCTGTATTTGCTGCGCGAGCGTTTGATTGGTTTCTTGCTGCTGCTGCTGCGGCGTTTGATCGCGTTTTGCTGTGGAGAAGCCGGGGGCTCGGTTCGTCCTTTTTTATTGCACAGGAGGTGACGGTGTCCGTCCGTCTCGCGTCTCGGTGTCTCGCACGCGCCGTTCTCGATCCCGATTCTGTCGTCGAGGCAAGTCCGGTGCGGCTTGTGCCATGAAAATTAAGTTTCATCTTTTGAATAATTGGTTTTATTTAAATCCCACCGTCTGAGTTAGTTGACTCCATCCGTCTTAAAAAATAAATTATTTTAGCTTTTCTAGATATATTTTTTATATATCTAGATATACATAACAAAATTTATATATCAAGTAAAGCTAAAATATCTTTTTTACAGAAGAAGTATATTTTAATTTTTTATTTATAGTTAAAACATTGTTTTTAAAAAAACAATTTAATAGAAATTAATAAGCTTAGTCTTAAATTAAGATGCACTATCAGCCAAATTCATAAAAAAATGCATCAATTGTAAAAGGTTTATAATAGTGCCATTCTAAAATGTAAAACATATTCAGTTTTAATCTAAGTCAAATATTAATGTTTGACTAAAGTTATTAGAATGTTGGATACCATCTATGATACCAAAAGTTATTTTTATAATATCTTAATTCTAAATTTAGCTACTTATTAATCATACCCAGCATGGAATAATCAAGGACATCAGATTGTTTTTAAAAATAATGGTAAATATCATATATTTTTTACTAAAATCACAATATGTATGATAGTCTTAAATTTTTCCATTAAGTAATTATATATACATATGCTTTGTATAATTTTATCTAGGAACTAGGAAGTCTGTCCTAATCTTAAGAGACATTAAATACTTTTTACTAAATATAAAATATTATTTGAGATATTAGGAACCTACTTAGATGACACTACAAGATAAGAGCATCTTCAACTGTATATCTAAAATTGGAGATCTAAATTTTGCTTTAGGTTCAGGAGAGAGAAAAAAAATTAGGTACACAAAGCTTGCTCTCTCCAACAACATACTTAAAATGGGAGACCTATTTCCTAGATACAAGACAATGATAAATGGGACCCGCATGACCTTTTTCTCCCATGCATGACATGAGGGAAATAGGTATCCACCCTTTAGATTTCTATATTTTGGTTCCGGATAGAAAAATTTAGGTTGAGATCTAAAAATTTAGATATAGGTATCCATATATGTATACTGTTAGAGCATATCTTTGCTGGTTTTTAGGTATTCACACCATTTTTAGGTATATGTATTCGGTTTTAATATGCTGTTGGAGATGCTCTAAGTTCGTGAACCTAGAAATCTATACTATAAAGTTTATAGACATACTCCGAGAATATTAAAAGGGTCTAAAAGCTAAGGGAATTACACGATACACCGAGACATGTTTGAGATATTTCTTTTAACGGCGAAGAGTATCATTAGTCACCTTTCATACAGTTTGACATTATGCGAGCGCAATAATACCGGCCAACGACCGCGTGAAACACGAAGAATCTCCCAACTGATAACTGACGCCGAGTAATTGAAAAATTAATCTATTATATAAATATAGAACGTACGTCCTAAGACGGATCTAATAATCCTATTCAAACTATATTTTGTAATAATAATACTATAGTAACCATCTGCTAATCGTAAATTAATTATTCTCTAATTATCTATTGTTAAATTCGTCAATCGATTTTTAGACAAGATCTGTAATTTACTACTCCTACATATTAAAATTCTCTTGCAACAAGTTTTCATGACATTTTTTCGCGGAACTAGACACCCCGATAATTTGCTCGTCGGCGTCACATCTCCTCCGTCGGGCAGGGCAGAAGCAGAGTCCCTTCCTTGCACGGCACGTGCGAGCATCTTGTCGCCACGCCACGCACGCACGGGGAAGGAAGCCTTGAACTAGACGGCGCGGGTCGGCGGCGACCTTTCGCAGGAGCGCCCCACAGCCGAACCTGACCTTCCCCCCTCGAGTTCGGTACTCGACAGTGACCCCCTCCCTCTCTGCGTCGCCATCAACCAACCCCGCGGAAGCCGCGGGCTCCCAACCAATGGAGCAGCCAGCCCCTCGCACCCGCCGCCGGTTTGACCTTGCGATACTATAGTGAGAAGAAGAGGAGAGAGCTTCCGGCCAAAATATAAGAGGGGGAGCAGGGGGTGGAGACTGTGTGAGAGGGGAAGGAAGAGCAACAAGTCTGCGATGGGCGGGTGGAGCTGGCTCTGCTGCGGCCGATCCAACGCCGGCGTCCGGCTCCCCGAGCCGTTCCATCTGCCGGCGCCCTTGCCCGAGTGGCCTCAAGGTTTGGATGGCGTTCCCCCCTCTCTCTCCGTTCCCGCTTCCATTCACTGTCTGTTGGGCTGGGTGGTGTTTCGTGGTTGAGTTGTAGCTCGTCCGTATGGATTACTGCTAGATTAGATTTGGTGCGGTGCGATCTATTGATAATCACCGGGTTTTGTTTGTTCGTTCCCCCTGTTTCTCAGGGGTCGCCTTTTTCATAGTAATTTGAAGGATCAATAGTTCTTCAAATTCTTCCGATCTGACAGCAGCAGCATGAAATTCACTTATTGTCACAAGTTCGTCGCTGTCAATAGCGTCTCTAGTTGGGAAATTAAATAAGATTCCAAGGAAGATGGGCCTCTTTGCGATTATCTGATGTATTTGGCTGCTTGGGCCATCAATTTCTTTGATCCATGAGCTTAGCACATGAATGGGTTTGAGCTTTGATTGTTGCAGTACCTTATGCACTCTCATGCTGCTGCCTTGTTCCTATGTTAATTTTGTGCTAGCTAGTGGCGAATATATTGAATGGCTGCATAAAGTGGCGAAGCAGTTTGGCTATCATCAGTCTGCTCTATTTTGAAGTCTTGAGAACTATTACAAGCTAGCAACTAGCAACCTGTAGGCTCAACGGTTTCTGTCCTCGAGGGTGTCTGACTTCTTTTTTTT
>JAZFNS010028856.1:0-10181 GCA_037127165.1 Alloteropsis angusta | reverse complement strand
CACGACATTCACATTTGCCGGCCTCACCTACGATGGAAGCAAGGGACAAAGTTTTGTCAACGAGAGGAGATTACCCAATTGCTTTTACTCTATACTCAGTGGCGGAGGCAGCGAGGGGGGCTGGTGCCCCTCCAGCCCCCCTATTGCTGCAGTTTGCATTAAAAATTAAAGAAGTTTGAGAGAAAAAATTATGAAATAATAGGAGAATAGATAGAGAAGGTTAGAGAAAGAGGGAAGAAAAAAAAATCAGCCCCCTCTACAAACCAACTCTAGATCCGCCCGTCTATACTCTATACTCTATACACTAAATAGTAGTATAGGACACCATAAAATATCTATATTTATTTCCCCCGTAATTTAAGTTAGCGAACTCACTAACTCACTAATCCTAGTTTAAAAGTTTCGATGATACAAATACATGGTGCGAATCTTAAGGAATGAATAAAGTATTTTGGTCCGTTCAAGTGTAACTTGTACTTCAAGGAAAATTATTGGACCTATAAATAGTTAAAAATTGACACCAAATCAAAAGGAGGAAGTGACCAATGGCATTTGTCCAACCGGATAAGATCATAGGGCGGATATGAGCAGATATGAGTATGTGTGATTGGCTGATTGCCCATACAAGTGGAAAAGGTTACAGATTACCAAACCAAATACCGCAGAAAAATAATTAGGCCTATAAATAGACAAATTGTCGGTCCAGCCTGCACACCAGTCGTGCCTTGCCAACGTGCAAACGAAGAAGAACAATATAATGGAGGTGGCCACTGAAGTTGAGAAGATCGTCAACAGGGATGAGATCACGGACGCCGCCCTGTCCATGTTCGCCGGCTCCAGCGACATCCCGGCGAGTTTTATCAGAACAGACGAGGTCCTCGCCGACGAAGTCGTCGGTAAGGACGAGGCCTATGAGCTGCCGGTCATCGACATGGCCAAGCTTGTCGATCCGGATCTCACGGCCGTGGAGACAGAGAAGCTCGGCTCTGCGTGCAGAAACTGGGGCTTCTTTCAGGTTTGGAATCGTGTTATTTTGTTCCTCACATTTCGATGTGCAGTGCTATAGCCATCCAGTCGCATTCTCTATTACACCGTGCACTTTTTTTTAACCTTTGTACACTACTATATATTGTATGTATGTGCAGCTGACGAACCATGGAGTTGACGAAGCAGTGGCACAGCTCATGAAAGACAGTACCGTGGAGTTCTTCAGCTTGCCACTGGACATGAAGAACAGAGTGGCAGTGCCGGGAAAGGGATCTGGGGTTGAAGGATATGGCCACTACTACAGCAGGGGCCCAGGTGACAAGTTGGACTGGGCAGAGGGTATCATCCTCATCACGCAGCCAGTCCAGGAGAGGAACATGAATCTGTGGCCTACCAACCCGCCCTCGTTCCGGTCTCTCTCCTATCCATTTGCACATTGTTTTCTTTGGGTTTCGTAGTAGAATCACTGTTTCTGTTTCATACTTGTTCCAATCCAACCATGAATGTGATGATGTTCCTTTGGTTTCCAGCGACGCGCTTGCCACGTACTCGGTGGAGATGACGAAGCTCGCGAGGCGGCTGCTGAGCTTCATGGCGGCCGACATCGGAGACGACAAGGAGGAGCTGCTGGATGCCTTCACCGACAAGCGGCAGAGCATGGCGATGCACTACTACCCTCCCTGCCGGCACCCGGACAAGGTGATGGGCATCACGCCGCACACCGACGGGCTGGGCCTGACGCTGCTGCTGCACGTGGACGACACGCCGGGCCTGCAGACCAAGAAGGATGGCCGCTGGTACCCTGTGCGGCCGCTGCCGGGTGCCATCCTCGTCAACATCGGCGACCTCCTCGACGTCCTCACCAACGGCGCCTACAAGAGCGTCGAGCACCGGGTGATCCCGGACACCCAGAGGGGCCGCACCACCGTGGTCTTCGTCGAGGAGGGCACGGTCGGGGACACGGTGACGCCGCTCCCGGGCCTCCTCAAGGAGCAGGAGCCGCGCTACAAGCCCATCGGAATCGACGACTACATTAAGGGCATCCTCAAGGCGATTCCCGAAGGGACTCGGTTCGTGGACACTCTCAAGATCTAGGCATCCAGCATGAAAGAATCTGCTGATGATCTACCTGAAGCCTGTCGAACGAACGAAAACGGTGATGAGGTGCTTCGTTATGTCTCGTGTCCAGTTCAATGTGTGCTCGTGGAAAATAAAAGCACCTGGATCAATTGTACAAGCGTACTACATGAACCCGTTGTAAATTTGTGTCTGAAAGTTTGCTATTGGTGTGAATGTATGCAACTTTCTTGGGAGTGGATTTATAAAAATATATTATCTTGTTACTTTTGTGTAATAATATGGAGTGGATATTTTTTGGTTTCTGGTCCTCCTTTGGTTTGGTACCAATCCGCCTGTTTGGTAGAGGTCTACCTGATTCTGATTCTCTATGTGAGTTGGTTCTCTCGTAGAAGTGATTCTGTGGCTGAAAGTGATTATTTTTAATTCTCTAGCAAAAACTCTCAAAATCGGGATGGAGAATCACTTTATAGAATCAGGAGAAGCTATTTTTTTTCAGCTCTCAGCCCCTTAGTTCATTTCAGAGAATCACTTCACAGAATCAACTAAGAATCACTTTTCTCTGAAAAACTATTTGACAGAGCTCATGCTGGATTCAACAGAGAATCAGCTCTTGGAGATGTGCCAAACGAGGCCTTAGCTTGCACTTGATGGATTAATTTTGGTAAAGGCAATGCCCTTGCTTATCATGTCTCCAATATTGGCCAAATGTCCATGAACTTTTCATGAATTCTGGTGGTGACTGAAATAAAAATCCAAAATTTACGATTAGGCTAATGCATGTGCTTTATTGTAAGCATATTACTCTAGATTCATATTTTCTATTGTTTCCGTTGCATATATTGCTAAAATCTATAGATGTATAGCCATGTCCTTTAACTTATGCTATTTATTTATTTATACAAAAACTTTAGGAAATCATATATTTGATGAAATTTCAATGGTGAACAAAAATAATCTCAAATCGAGTTGAAAAACGAGTGGCCTGGTGCCCTGGGTAAAGTGTGGCTAATAACAAAATGGTCGCACAAATAGCACTCCCTTGACATTCAAAATCTGTTGATACGACGCAACGATTTTTTTTCATGCCTCTCTTATTTACCAAACTTTGGTTTGGCTACTACTAATCATCTCCAAGAGACTCTTTATCCCACTAGCTAAGTTATAATTTAGCTACCCAATCTTAAAATCAGGTTCCAACAACTTCTACATCCAACTAGCTAGTCTATCCGGCTCTCCAAATCACTCCTCCCGCTAGTCAAAATTACCTAACCGGATCCACTATCCAAAAAAAAGTTAAATAGCTAGTCTATTGGTTCTCCACCCTTTGAAAAGTTAAATGGCTAGCTAAATGAGAATTTATCTAGTGTGATTTGAAGAGGCTCTTGGAGATGCTCAAGGGGTAAGGGCACAAACTGCACGACGCACAAATGGTAATTTCTAGTAATTAAGGAGACTTTAGGTCGACGTTTTAAACACTACTACCATTTTATTATGTGATAGTTCTGAAAATATTTTGTGTATAACTGTATATTTAGTCACATACTCTAAGACATTTAGCTTATTATAAGGTTTCGTGTGCGCACTGGTTTTGTTTGGTGCAGGGTTTGCTGAGACGTGCGCTAAAAGTTTAACAAGCAAAACAGATATGGATAAGGAGGTTGGATTACCCGACTCCGATTAAATTACAGCTATATGAATTTCAAAAGTATATTTCCGCCATACAAAATTCCGAGAACCTAGTCACTACAATCTACTCTAGCATATAACAATTAAATTAAACTTCGTATCCTGCGTTGCTACAACAGACAAAAAATTGTGAATGCAATAAAATATAGTTTCTAAAGTTTTAGTATTTATATTATTTGTCACATAATTTTAAGATGTTTGGAAACAATCTTGGTTGCAAACAGCTCACGTAACAATATAAATATAGTTTTTAGATCATTTTTAGCTTAAAATCTAAATTTACTTTCATGGAAGATTAACACAAAATGGGTCACTTTGATTTACAGTAATTGTTTATAAAGTTTTTAAGATTTTTCAAAACCATCTCCAATGTAAATATCTCAAGTAACAATTTAAAAATATAGTTTTCAAATAATCTTTTGCTAAAATCTAAAATTACTATCAGGGAGATCAAAGAAAAATGAGTCATTATCGTTTTATAGAGTCTACTAGATGAACTTGAAGAATTTTTGATTTTTTATATATTATTTTTGATTGGATTGCTTGGAGCTACTATGATTCCAAAAGAAGAGGAGATGGGATGCGGGGCATCGCGAGTGGCGTCTTTTGTGCGGAGGATTCAGGCATGTTTGGTTTGTGGCTTTGTGTCCAATGTAGCTCTACCATGTCATGACTAAATCATTGATGTTGCCAATCGTCCATAAAAGTATGTTTGTATTTTAGCCTAACTAAATCTTACTAAAGTCAATTCAACTTCCTAATATGACATGCATGACCTACATGTCATTATTTTTGTCAAAATATAGTCAAATGACATCTTGTTTCGTGGATTTAATTGTCAAAAATATTAATTTGTAGATAGATTTTAATTAGATAAGTCAGTCATCATATATTAGCACAATAGTGTGTCTAATCTAGCCTTCTCGGTCTTCATGCATCCTCCTTTTGCCACGTTTTGCACCAGAGGGTAGCATCCACCGCCAATTTAAAGGCGAGGGTTTTGCTCACCTGGATTTTTCGCGCAGCGCTAGGTGTTTCTGTTTTAGCGTAAGTTGGCAAACCGCGTTGAATCAATCGATGGTCAAAAATCTGTAGGCGAGCCAAAAAATTGGTTTGTCCAGCATAGCCATCGAACCAAACGTGCCCTTCATATTCGCACCAAAGGACTACAGTGGAAAAGCCTAGAGGTCACAGAAAAAACTTCCTTATTTATTTTTAAATAGATATTTCTATTCCATGGAAATATACTTTTGTTATAGTTTATAAATATTTTGTGACAAAGAATATTAGATAAGTTGTCTTCAACAATGTTCAAAACATTTCTTATTTGTGACGGGTGGAAGTATAAGACAAAAAGTTCAAAAATAATTTGGTGGTAGAAATCACTTTACGCCCTAGACAATTGTTGATATTTTCTTTGAGTTCTATTGTTGATTTCATTTTATAGCCATTGCTTAATTTTACCAGAATGGCTTGGGGCTCATATCTACCTTCTAGTAGGTAGATAGCACTTTCATCTTCAATCCAACAAGAAGCCCACTGTTCACCTATTCGTCTTATTCCTTAGCTTCAACAGCTGGCGCCCCTCCACACCGCCACCGCCACCGCCACTGCCACCGCCATGTCATGTTATGTCTCCGGGCAGCTGTCGCCGCCTCCATTTGTGCTATGGTTTTCCTGTCGTGCCCTTGCTCTCCTTGCCTCTCCCCGCGGCTGGGGGCTCCCACCGCCTCACTTTGCCGCTCACATACCGCCCCCGTCATCAATCCCATCCTATGCTAATACAGTCTCTCATCGGCCTCTCCGTCGGCCGTGCCTATCCACCCGGCTGGCAGCTCTTGCCGCCTTGCCTCGCTGTCGTCTCTTTCGCCACCACTGCAACCCTGAACCCTAACCTAAGACCCCGGCTTGCCAGAGCGCGTGAGGATGTAGGAGTAGCAACGTGACCACGGTGGCAGAGCGTATCTAGGGTTAGGAATGAGCTGGGGAGAATAAGAAGACCCGACGGTTACCATCACGTACACGAATATGAGGAAGATAAATTCTCATTCCTTCATCCGGGAGATAATGTTTTAGGAAATTCTTGAAGGAATAAGTCCATGTCACACCCCCATTTATCAGTGTCTTTCGATTTACGACCCTCAGCCGAAAAAACATTTATTTAACACCTTCGAACTATTGAAACCGTCCGATTTACAAATCGTGGTGTTTTTGAGAGGCTTTTGCTGACATGAAACCACGTAGCGACGGGGTGAATTGAACCACATCGATAGTTTTAGGGGTATCAAATAGATATTTTATAAAAATATAGAAAACATGTGCAATTAAAATCCTAAAATATTGGTTACTCTTAAAAATTCATAGATAAACGGTTTTAACTCAGAAAAAATATGAAAATAGTTTGATATCTTTTCTAAAATCATGATCTATCTTTTAGGGTTTAGTTATAAGTTATTTGAATATATAATCATGCTTTGATTTTTGGCAAAGATTTGTGCATACTATTTATTCTAATTAGTTAATAGGCCTTGAGAATGACTCCGATGACATTGATGACCCATACTACAAAGAGCGCTAGCTCCTTCGACGACAAGTAGACATATGGGGTTATTATGATATCATTCTTTTAAGCTTTTTTGAAATTTAGGTTTCAACTAGTTTTTGATGTCTAAACAGGATCAAGTATGTGGCGGTGATGACGCTTGTGTTGCTGTCAAAGTCACTTGGCCTTCTAAGTCTATGTCATCAACGTCGACTAACTATGATAGGCAACAAGACGATTACTAGCATGTAAAAACCAAAATGAGATGATAAAATATCTAAATAACTCCTAACTAGGAATTTAAAGATAGAGCATGATTTTAGAAAAAAAATGAAAATAATTTTATATTTTTGAGTTAAAACAATTTTTCTATAATTTTTAAGAGTAAGCAATATTTTAGGATATTAATTACACATATTTCTAAAGAGTATTTTATTTTTTTAAAAAAATCTATTTGACAACCTTAAACTATCAACACAATTCAATTAACCCCCTCGCTGCTGATGTGGAGTACCACGTCAGCAAAAACCGCTCTCAAAACCATCGAGAGGTCTAATCGGTCAATAGTTTGGGTGTCAAATAAATGGTTTTCTAGTTGAGCGTTGTAACGTCGACAGTTGAGGATAGACATGATCATGGGCCACCCGATCCGATTAACCCGACCAACCCGTCCAAAAGATACCTGACCCAACCTGACCCGATTATGTGACGGGCCGGGCACGGGCCAAAATTTTTGACAAAACCCGAAAATACCCGACCTAACCCGAAATTTACACATAAAAACACTGGGTTGACCCGACCCAACCTGAATCCGACCCGACCCGACCATGCCACGGGTCGGACGCGAGCCAAATATTCCGACCCGATGGTCGGCTCGAGCCAGACACGGGCCAAAATTTGTTACCAAAAACCCGTAATGACCCGATCTAAACCCGACGTGACCCGACAAATGATCAGGTCTAGTCGAGGAGTGCGGAATGGACTTGTTCCATTTTGATTGTCCATGTACCTCAAGGCCCAGGTCCAGTTCTCGTCTCCTCAACGATCCGCAATCCGCAGGCTCCTGGGGCGCTCCGCCGACCGCCGCCCGCCGCTCGTCGCAGCCTATCTACTTCGACTGCGCCGCCGCCACCTCCATCGCCTCCGACGACCGCACTGCACCAGATCTAAAGCTAGGTAATCGCTTCGCACTTCATCGATCAATTTGCTGTTGGCTTATTCCCTTCATCATTCATTGGATTACAGAGATCTCGTCCAACTGCAGGCCGACCAATCCCCGCCGCCGCTCCTTAGCTCCACGGCCACGAGATGGAGGATCCCCCCGAGAAGAGGCACCCGGCGGCTAGCCTCACAGACGAGCTCCTTGTGGAGATCCTCCGCCGGCTACCCGTGCGCTCTGTGTGCCGCTTCAAGTGCGTCTCCAGGTCGTGGCGCAAGCTTATCTCCGATCCCGACCACCGCAGGAAGCTGCCCCAAACCTTGGTTGGCTTCTTTTACCAGAGCCTCAGCGGCGAGCGTTTCCCTTACCATGCCAACCACTTCACCAACGTCACCGGGAAAGGCATACCCTTCATCTACCCCTCGTTCTCCTTCTTGCCCGTCTGCAGCAGCGACGTCCTCCCATTAGACTGCTGCAATGGCCTCCTCCTCTGCCGCTGCATTCAGCCCGGCCCTAGGGACAGTGACGGGTGCAGGCCGTTCCTTTATGCCGTGTGCAATCCTGCGACCAAGGAATGGGTGATGTTGCCAGTTGGCAGCTGGGCTGTCGGCGAGGCTCGCACTGCCCGTCTGGGCTTCGATCCCGCCCTCTCGTCGCACTTCCATGTAATCGAGTATGTGGAAGACGAGAGTGAGTACATCACAGGGGTGGACATTTACTCTTCCAAGACTGGATCATGGAGTTCCATGGAGAGTGAATGGAGTGATAGTGCTATGCTGTGTCATGGCTCAAAAAGTGTCTTTCTTAATGGCTTTATGCACTCACTTGTGCTTATGAATGAAATTGTGGCAGTGGACATGGACGGAAAGAAGTGGAGGACAATTCCTACACCGCCCAGTGAGGAATTTGGTTTCATCCGTCAATCTCAAGGTCGCTTGTTTTACATTGATCTGTATAATAATGATGCTTACAAACTGTCAATCTGGATTCTTGAAGACTATGATACAGACAAATGGGTACTGAAGCATACAGTCAGCACCTTGCGGCTATTTGGAGGGAAGAGATTGCAATTTGATCTGGACTACAAAGTGATTGCAGTTCATCCACAATGTAATTTGATTTTCTTTGTTTTTGGGTGGGATAACACGCTGATGGCATATGAAATGGACCGCAGGGAAGTTCGTGTCATCCGCAATCTTGGACATGACGCCTGGGGTTCCTATCTTCCTTATGTTCCCTTCTTCTCGAAGTCATTAACAGACGAGCACTAAAACTGACATTGAAAGTGCAGCCCTACTTTTTTCGACTGCAGAATCATACCAATGTGTCAAGGAGTATATGGCATTCAGTTTCAGTTCTAGCAATCAGTCAATGAGTTGAGTGGAGCTTCTGTTTGAACTCTGAAGTTTGGTTGTACTTGTGAATTGTAACTTGTTGGACACATGCCTCTTTTGTTGTGTTGTTTTGAGTTAGACCAATGTTGTTTAATTATTGAGGTATTTAAACTGCCCTTATCAGTTATAAATTAGTTATATTCCTTGTTTTCTTTTGGTTTTGTTCGCTTATGCTTGTTAAGGTCAGTGTGCATTTCTGGGGATAAATAGTGACTGCTCTTCTGTCTCAAAGATAGCTGAATCACTTTATTAGACTGCGTTTGACATGTTTGCAGTTTGCATGTAATTTGCCTCTGCCTCATGCTTGATGCTTCTTATGTTGGGGAACCACAGTATAAACTTCTGCACTCACATTCCTGTATAAACTTCTGCACTCGCATTTATTGCAGTTAGATTAGATTGATTCTTCAATTTGTCTGGTCTGGTATTCAGGGCGTATTTGAGTTTTGGAGTATATCTTTGGTGTTCTGCAACAAGATCGACGATCTTTGCCTGTTGCAAGATTGAACAAAAATGCAGATACCATCTAGATCATGCTAGCTAATTTCTTTGTCTTACCACTATTTGTGCCTCGATGATATTCAGATCTGTACAAACATCCCTTTGCCATTGTTATATATATACCATCGTACAAAATAGATAAGAACAAGGTTAGGCAAGAATGTGTGGCAAAATTAGTTCTCAACCAAACATTCTTGTAATCACCGTCCTTTTTCCTTTCCCCACTACTGCTGTGAAAATGTTTTTTCCATTTCTTTGTCGAACCCAATATCTTTAATCTTCTCGATCCTACCGATGGAAACAGTTGGATGGTTTCCTGCTATCTCCATTAAGAAGATAATATTAGTTTTAATGGAGGAAGAATCTTGATCCGAAAACCAAACTCAATGGAGACTGGAGACACAAGTGCTAAACAAACTGTTTAGTAAAAAAAGAAAAATGAAACCATGTGGGCAGGCCTCGACATTGGTCAATAGCCGTGGTTCCAACTGCAGAAAACAGGAAAAGCAGGAGCAGGGGGCATTCATTGGTCAATGGCGTTTGCTCATCGGACAAACGAAGCACCCAAGGTACTTTTGGCCTCGCCCACCACACATACCTTCTCCTTCGCCACTGCATGCCGTTGCCAGGCCACAACTACAAACTGTTAATTATCGCGCCATGATCATTGGTGTTGGCCATTGCGGTTTTATCGGCGTGGATTCTGGTGTCACATCGGTGTATCGCAAGGCAACTAGTACAACCTGCAACCTGTGGATCTTAAACCAATGGGCCCCGTTTGGTTTCCCAGCGCTAGAAATCTAGCACAGCTTTGACCACTAATTAAAGGTAT
>JAZFNS010020007.1:160392193-160402592 GCA_037127165.1 Alloteropsis angusta | reverse complement strand
CGGTCCCCCTAACCGGTCAGACCGGTTAGGGCCGGCGCCGCCTAATGCGCCGTCTTGCGTGGATCATCGTCTTCGTCTTGTGTCAATTTTGGTTGTCAACAAAGTGGAGGTGAGAGAGTTCTGTGTCGAGAGAGACAGTCATAGCAGAGGGCTCCGCGTGCTGAGATCGGCCCGATTTCACGCCGTCGGTGTGGAGGGAGGCGGAGGATCTCCGGCAGGGTGTGGGTTGAGCGGCGCCGGCGCGGAGTAGATGCACATGCGCGCGCGGCAGTGGTACAGTTTGGAGCACGGCGGCGGCTCTCCCTCCTGCTTCTTCTTCTTCCATGACGAGCAGGGGAGGTGCTCGCGGATGCCGACCGCCCCTTCTTCCCCGCCGCGCCATGGAGCCCCGGCGCCCCCTCTCCTCCTCCCCCAGCGCCTCCCTTCTCTCTCCCTTCCTGCTGCCGGCGCGAAGCAACACCAGCAGCGGGCCCCGCGCCACGTCCGCGAGTAGCGGACGCGCGCTACTCCTCGTGTGCCCTCTGCCCGCCAGTTTGCTGTTCGCGAGGGAGTACCCGCTGCAACCCTTTTTTACTGGAGGACGGGAGAAGGGACGGGAGAGAGTATCCGGCGCGGGTGGTCTAAGGGCAACTCCAACCAAGCTCTCAAATTCAAGCCCCTATTCTTTCAAGTAGGAGTCTCACATCATGTTTTGATCTCCTATTTCTCCATGGACTCCAACCGAAGCCTCATATTTTTCTCTTATACCTCATTCATCTTTTTTGTTTAATATCTTTGTGGGCCTTTTGCTTATGGGCTGAGATTGGATTGGGCAGGGAGGGGACNCCCGTAGGAACTCCTACATGTGAGAGTTTGAGCACCAAGGATGAGAGTCTCTCATCATGCGGGGGAGAGATGAGAGCTCGGTTGGAGGGTAGTTTTAGGCTTTAAAACCTCAAAACAAGGATAAGGGGTGGGATGAGTGGTCCATTGGAGTTGCCCTTGCTAACCGGTCCTGAGCAACAAATTAGCCCACCCAGTCAATGAAACAGAGGTGGAACAGTGGACTATCTCCACCTGTCAACGAAATAGTAAAATAAAATCATAAGAGCAAGGATAATAACCGTTGGCTAAATGCCAATGCTCTGAGTCTCTGTCAGATAATAAGAGCAATGACAACATCTTCAGCCAAATTTTCTTCTCTTTTCTCTACTCTCTGCACAAATTTTCTGCGCTCCGGCTACCTCACTTGCTATAGTCTCTCCGTACTCGTAAAGAAAGTCGAGATTGTCCTAGTCAAATTATCTGTAAATATTTTTTTCATATGCTAAATTTTGAAATATAAAAATGATACGAGTAGATTCGTATTTAAATAATTTTTAGAAAAGTACTCTTCAAATATGTTTTATAATTTATAGTAAAATGTATTAGTTAAAAGTTATGTTTTGAAGACCGTATCACTGTCATAAACGACTCTCTTCCCGAGTGTACGGAGGAGGTATTTTTTAAAGTAAAAAAAGTAAAGAAAATGTTCACCCCGGTCCCAACTGGCAGTGTATATATATTTAATTTAATATTCATTCGGTTACTAGTTCCTACTTCCTACGGTACCACCCCCAATACCACCGTGTTGGCGTCCTCCCCTCCCCTGCCTCCGACGCTCCTACCACCTCCGCTGAAGCACAATGGAAGGCGCGAAGGGGGAAGGCTCTCTGGATCGCCGAGCCCTTCGAGCTAGAAGGATCGGCGAGCTACCGCTGGACCTGGATCTGATGGCTGTGCCGCCGTCAGCGGCGGGCGGCGGGCCCCAGGAGGAGGATGTGGCCTTCAACTTCGCTACCTGCAATTCCCGTGGAGGTAAGCATTCTCGCCGCGCCATTCGTGGTTCTTCCGGCCGCACCTAGTCACTTTGGTTGCCATGCAGAGGGCGGCAGCGTGGACCTGGACCGGCGTCTCGCTGAGCTACACGCTGCAGCCGACGCGGCTGCAGTGGAGCTGGACGCCGTGAAGCGCATGCGGGAGGCAGGCGAGCGAGACCTACTAATCCCTCGGGTCCCGATCCAGGCCGCGAGTGGCTTCGGTCCCATGCAGAAGCTTCAGGTGTTCTATCTCGATTCGAATCGACAATTTAACTCACTAATACGCCAATCCATGAGATTTTGTTCGAGATTACTTTTGTTCGTTTAGGAGAAGATGTCGCATCTTCGACAGGGAATCGGGAAGGTGTACTCGGATCTGAAGGTAAGGTTCGAATTTCAGTTTAAGCTAATTAGGGGTTTTCTGTTGCTTTTACCTGATATTATTGTGTATGCATGTTGGTGTGGATGGTTCCGATTGGAAATGGTGGGGGAATGCTGACCTTTTATATTGTTGCAATTACTCCAAAAGATCAAGAGTATAGCAGACAGGTCAGTATGATAAATTTTGTGTGAGATTTTGTAGATAAGCATCTTGCATATGCACCACATTTGATTTTATACTTGCCTTTGCTGTTGCAGAGAAGGACGGTGCGACCTTGACGTGGGTTGCATTCAAAGGTATGAAAGTTGCCATTTTCCTATCAGGGCTTAACCTTAGTTGCTTATGACTACAACCGTGTGCCATGAAGCCATGTTAGTACTCTGGTGATGCAATCGATAGAGTTAGCGTGTATTGTTTCAGTCATCCAAAAAACCAGAGGGTTAAGTGTATTGTTTCAGTCATCCCAAAATCCAGAGGGGTTAAGTGTATTGTTTCAGTCATCCCAAACTCCAGAGGAGTTAAGTGTATTGTTTCAGTCATCCAAAAATCCATAGGGGTTAAAGTTCTATAGTGCCATATTGATGTTTTGACAGAAAACCTGTAGCGGAAATGCTTCCATGATGTTTCACCATTACTTCTGAAATTATTGTAATTAATAACTTCAGATATTTGTTTCTTTTTAACTAGGAGTTAATAAGATACTTAATACTTTCTTCTTTTCCTATTTTTTGTCAAATTAGTATAAGCTTACTGGGATGTTCAATTTCTGATTTAACCATAATTTTGGAAGTTTGCTTCCCTGCCAACGGTCTAAAAATATAAAATATTCATCACCTGCAGGAAGTTTCAACAGATGGCTATTGTAAAGCTAGCCAAAGACAATGTATCAGGAGTGCCTGTAACATTTGGTGAGGCGAATTTCCTAAAGCGAGCTAACACTTGCTGTTCCATCTTACGAGAGATTCCTTTAAATTTGTGATGTTCTTATATTATTTTGACTCTTTCTGCATAGCCTTTTTACTTAAACTGAAGGTAAACTACAAATGGTTTGAGTTGTAAGAAAACATAATTGCATTCTTTAATAAGTTTCTTATGGTAGAAGTATTTCCGTAATAAAGCATGTCAAGTATTTAACAAGTGTTTGTATACTTATGAGCTTAAATGGTTGTCTGACTCTGTACAATTACTTGGCATCAAAGCTATTATATTACTTGTTCTTTTGCGACCATTTTGTTACAAGGTAGCTGGACATGTTGCTCCTTAAGTGTATCTTTTATAATTATAAGATGTCCAAAGACCCTCTATGCTCTCCAATAGTCCAGTGCATTGAATTTTTGAGATTTCACATGATGCTGTTCTTTTTCATTCGTACAGATATTGTCATTTTGCAATTAAAATATGTGGTTAATCAAATTCTGCACTGCTATTCCCTTTCTTATACAGTCTGATGTGCACATTGGCAGGTCAATATGGTAAGGGTAATCAAGATGTTGTGAAACGAGAAGTGATTTTGAAAGATTTGATTAGTAAGGTCTACAATATCGTTTCTGAACTGGAGGTCTTGAAAGGTTCATGTAGACTGGAAATGCTTTATCATGCTGAGGTATCTTTCCTAAAATACTGCAGTGTAGTTAAAATATTTATCAGGTAGAACATGTTTTATGTCTTGCAGTTATTTTATTCATCAGACAATAAATGATGGAACACTAGGGCGTTTGCAGATAACATAATATTTGAATGTCAGGTGTTAGTGTTACACTGTTACTGCAGTAGCAATATGGTGAACTTCAGGTTGTGATATTGGAATGATAGTGGATGTAGTACCTTGTATACTTGTTTAGTGGTAATTCAGGACATTATTGAATACTATATGCACTAATAAGGTGCTCATTTGCCAGCTATTTGTTTATTTGCCATATAGGGTAAGTACTAGTCAGATATTTATTTACTTTCAGTATTCATAATAAGGTGACTATGAGATGATAAATTACGATAATGAAATTAATTGTTTTTGTGTATGTGTGGTTGTAAGGGTTCTTGCCCCCTTTTTTATGTCCTCTTATTTTCTTAATACAATGATACCTAGCTCTCTTGTGTATTCGAGACCAAAAAAATAAAAATTAAGTGCAAGTTGTGTTTAACAAATAGGAAGTAAGATGCTCCATACTTTTGAATCTGTGTAGATGCATACAATTTTATATGAAATGTCAAGTCATACATGCATTTGCGGAAGTCATTTAGCACTACAGATGTTAGTTGAGGATGCTATCAATATGCAGGGCACACAGGCAGCAGGTACAGAAGGTGTAGATCCATGACTTCCATGTTAGACTGGAAAACCAATGTATTGCTAGTCTTTTCCGAGTTTTCATGTCAATGCTTTGGAGTTTTACCTGATCGATTTCAGCCAATATCAACCTTAATTATCTTCTGTTAGTAGGAGAAGGTTCTTACTGATCTTAGGAATTGTCCATCTTGGTTGCAAAACCGAGTAGTTTTGGCTTTCCATGTGCCAACTTCTTGGTTGGTTGCAGATAAGATTCCATTGGAATTTACATTGGTCCATTAGGTACCATTTTTAAGTCCCAAGGAGCCGACCTTGAGAAATTGCTATGTCTGAATATTCATGTTGTTAGACTTTTTACCACTTCAATTAGGATTCTGATTTGTTGCTTAGTTGTTAATATCACCCTTATGTATATTGAAATTAGGATATGCTGTCTGCGCTTGATGTTATATCTCCACAGGAAAACGGCAAAAGGTGAGCACAGTGAATTTCATAGAAAAGGCTTGTTACTTTGATACAAGACCCATATATTGTATTTTTTTGTAAAATAATGTAGTTGATGTCCACTTTCTTTTTTGGCTTGCATGCAACTATTTTGGCACTTACCTATTACAGACTCTGGTGAAAATAGTGATAGGGTGTATTTTTCTACATTGAGGTATGTGATATTTTGACATGTTCTGCATGTGTTCCAGGAGTACATGCATAACATATCACAATCACTTCTCAACCTTTTGCACTTACTACCTTTGTGTATTTCCGGTGCATTAATAAAATCATTACTACTTTCAATCTGGCATTTGCATTTGCTTCCCGGTTCCTCTTTTTTGAGGTGGGAAATTGCAAACACGCACCTCAACTCACAAGATGGGGAGAGGGGGGAGGGGGTTCAAATATGAAATACCGACCCACATCACAACTACTTTAACACCTGCAAGATTATGTGATCTACTTGTGTATCTGAACCCCTCCCCCTAGACTACAGGTGTGTTTTGCCATTTCCCACCATTTTTAAACAATCTTGTTCATGTCACTATCTTAATAATTTAAAGGTGAATTGTCTTGTTAGCTATCTGAAGGCTACAATTTTCCTCCTGTAGGAACTCTCAGCTTGCTTTTACAGCATCAGAAGACTGTAAAAATTCTTGTGGGCTCCTCAAAAATGGTATGCAGGGAAAATCATTATGCAATATAGCATCCTGTCTTGAAATGCATAACTTTTCTCTTTAGGTAAAATAGATTATTGGTGGCTGGAGCTATAATAATTGCTGCATTCTGCTTGAGTACTTTCGTATCCGTATGTTCATTATTTTGGTTATGCCAACCGTTCAAGCTGAGTGTGTTTCTGATAATTTTTGAGTCTGTACTAAGGTGATACCTCAAGCGCTCATGTATAGTCATAAGGAAAACAATTCCATCAGTTAATGAAAAGTTGGAGCTTGAGATTTTTCCAGTTTGATGTTTTCTATTTACCTATAATTTTTTTGTCAAATTAAATGTCGCTATGTACCACGTAGCATAAAAATTACCATGATGGACATGGTCTGAAATGTATCTTTTATGGCAAGTCTAAACATCCTCTATGCTCTCCAAGGTTTCAGTGTATTGAAGTTATGAGATTCCACATCTTGCTCATTACTTTCCTTTTTATGGATATTTAGTAATCAAAATACATATGTCAGTTTCTGCAATTTTTCTCCTTTCTTTCTTAGATAACCTGATGTTCACCTTGGAAGTTCAACTTGAAACAGATAACGATGAAATTTTGCAATCAGAACGTTACTTGAATGAGCCAGTTCACAAGGGGAGCAACACTAACACTGAGGTCAACCCCCAATATCAAAAGCTTGATTATGTGGAGGAAAGGTACGATCGTATGAACTTGTGTTTTCCTGTGTTTTGTACGATGTTACAGATGCTGCCGCATCTCTTGTTTCCTTTGCCTGTATATTATTTGCATAAGATACAGTGGGAAACTATGCCCAGTCTGTTGTTGGTTCATATGCATGTTGAATTTTTTAATAATACCTTTTGTCGATATCAAATTGAATACATGTTTTCTTTCTTTGTTTTAGCGATGTGCCGAGCTTTGGCAGCATATCACAACCACTTCTCAACCTTTTGTACTTAATACCTTTGTGTATTTCCGGTGCATTAATAAAATCATTACTACTTTCAATCTGGCATTTGCATTTGCTTCCTGGTTCCTCTTTTTGAGGTGGGAAATTGCAAACACGCACCTCAACTCACAAGTCGGGGAGAGGGGGTCCAAATATGAAATACCGACCCACATCACAATTACTTTAACACCTGCAAGATTATGTGATGTACTTGTGTATGTGAACCCCTCCCCCTAGACTGCGGGTGTGTTTTGCCATTTCCCACCATTTTTAAACAATCTTGTTCATGTCACTATCCTAATAAATTTAAAGGTGAATTGTCTTGTTAGCTATCTGAAGGCTAAAATTTTCCTCCTGTAGGAACTCTCAGCCTGCTTTTACAGCATCAGAAGACTGTAAAAATTCTTGTGGGCTCCTCAAAAATGGTATGCAGGGAAAATCATTATGCAATATAGCATCCTGTCTTGAAATGCATAACTTTTCTCTTTAGGTAAAATAGATTACTGGTGGCTGGAGCTATAAGAATTGCTGCATTCTGCTTGAGTACTTTCGTATCCGTATGTTCATTATTTTGGTTATGCCAACCGTTCAAGCTGAGTGTGTTTCTGATAATTTTTGAGTCTGTACTAAGGTGATACCTCAAGCGCTCATGTATAGTCATAAGGAAAACAATTCCATCAGTTAATGAAAAGTTGGAGCTTGAGATTTTTCCAGTTTGATGTTGTCTATTTACCTATAATTTTTTTGTCAAATTAAATGTTGCTATGTACCACGTAGCATAAAAATTACCATGATGGACATGGTCTGAAATGTATCTTTTATGGCAAGTCTAAACATCCTCTATGCTCTCCAAGGTTTCAGTGTATTGAAGTTATGAGATTCCACATCTTGCTCGTTACTTTCCTTTTTATGGATATTTAGTAATCAAAATACATATGTCAGTTTCTGCAATTTTTCTCCTTTCTTTCTTAGATAACCTGATGTTCACCTTGGAAGTTCAACTTGAAACAGATAACGATGAAATTTTGCAATCAGAACGTTACTTGAAAGAGCCAGTTCACAAGGGGAGCAACACTAACACTGAGGTCAACCCCCAATATCAAAAGCTTGATTATGTGGAGGAAAGGTATGATCGTATGAACTTGTGTTTTCCTGTGTTTTGTACGATGTTACAGATGCTGCCGCATCTCTTGTTTGCTTTGCCTGTATATTATTTGCATAAGATACAGTGGGAAACTATGCCAAGTCTGTTGTTGGTTCATATGCATGTTGAATTTTTTAATAATACCTTTTGTCGATATCAAATTGAATACATGTTTTCTTTCTTTGTTTTAGCGATGTGCCGAGCTTTGGCAGCAGTGACAGCTCAGATTTTGACTCTGATACTGACATCTGTGAGCTTTACTCTAAACCACGCCAAGATTCCTTGCGTGTGTCTACTACTGAGCGGCGGTTACAGTTTGCTGCTCTTATTGACAAGAGAAGACAGCCGAATAAATCTTATTTACAGTCAGAAGACCGTTCATTGTCCCCTCTTCCACCACTTGACTTTCCTTTACAAATGAATTCAGAGATGGGTAATACTACCACCAGCAGCAGCAGCAGCAGCAGCAGCAGCGGCGGTGACAGCCCCATCAAGATGAATGATCTTGGAGAGATATGTGCATCTGGATGCAGGCTGGCAACAGACGATGAAGAAAATGATCTGATGATGGAAGCTGCCTCTTGTGTTGGTGAAGACACCAAAGCAATGGAGATTATCTGTATGCATGATGAGGAATGCCATCGGCTAGCAATGCTGTCAACTGCAACTCAGGGAATTCCTAGAGATCTTTTATTGGAACAGCTCATCGTTTTCTTTGCTAAGGAGCAGGATGTTACTTCATGCAGAGTCTGCATAAGTGACTTTCGAACAACAGATCGCTGCATTCGTCTTTCTTGCAGACATATCTTCCACATGCAGTGTATTGTCAAGTGGTTGTTAGAGAAAGATACATGTCCAGTTTGCCGGGGAATTGTGTCAAGTGCATGTCAAATTGATGAATGGTATGGTCTGCTCCCTCCTTGTGTACATTCTTAATCCACGAGGATAGAGAGAGGTTGTACTGATGTACAGCACTTCTTTGCCTTCGCAAGTGGATTTGTCAATCATGATGTGTGTCCTTTCTGCCTTTTGTTTCAGATGCTTACAATATTAAACATTTTCTTTTCAGTTTGCTTTCACATAGACTTAGCGAAAACACGGGTGGTGTTCCGAGTTAACCTACCGAGTAAGTTTCTCATGTTTAGATTCATTCTCTGTGGATCAAACCACAAATAATGCAGTTTCGCTCCTCTCACCAATTCTCTCTGAAATTAACATGTTCAAGTCTTCTAAATTTGGTAGTGTAGAAGCTTGTATGCGAAATCATTTTCAGTTCCACTTGCAAACTTTATTCCCAGAAATATCTCATCTGATTTCTTGGAAAGGGAGAGAGAGTTTGTATACCACAGAACAGGGGTATAAATAGCTGAAACATGGTATGAGTAGGATTTTAATATAAAGAGAATGATTGTCTCGAATTTTAATTTTCTGACTAGGATAAAAGTTTTTTTAGTGAGTCTTAATGCTTATACAACAACTAAAAGATATTCAGGATCCATTAACAATAAGGGGCTGGGGGCAAAGTCTGGTTCCTGGGATGCTATAGGGATGAATGCCATCTTTTAATCAGTGTGTTTATATCAATATAAGTTACTCTAGATTAAAGGACAGTGGTATTGGTGGAAACAAAACAGGAATTTAACTGCTTATGCTTTTGGATGCAGAAGACGATGATATGCATTGCTGGTACCGTGGTGCGGATGCTTCAAACTTGGATCGCTCCACATGTACACAGTCCTGAATTCCAGTACCATTGTGGAGAAGTGCCTGGTCCACATCTGATGTGATAGGATATGACATTATCTGTTCAGGGATGGTTATGTTTGACAACAGTTGCTTTGGCATAGCAATTTACTGCTGAATTTTGTTGGCAGTCAAACCAAAACTATACTGTGAATAAAAATATAGGAATAGTTGATTTTGTATGGCAATGTCGGCTGTATGAGAGATGACATTCATGGAGAATGATGAATCGGCAGCATGCTGCGTGGTAATGCACTCATGTTCTGGTCTGTTGTTGGATTTAGAGTCTCGATCCTTGCTGCCGTATCTTGCCACCTGCTACAATCCATATCGCCAAGCAGTATTGGAAGCAGAGCTGGCTAGTGGCCTAGTGTTGTCCTCACTGTCATTCTTGTTCGTATCCTCGCTGTTGTTCCCTCTTCAGATTTCTCATCGATAGCGTGGGAGCCTTGCCGTTCTCTTCTCCCAAACGTGGTAACAGTCTCATATTCCATCCCTTTTTTTGCATGCTTTGGCTACCCTATGAATGACGAAGAGAGAGATCGTCTTGTGGTGAAGAATTGCAGTGTGCTGAATCTACCGAAATCGAAACAATATAATGCATGACTGCTGCTGCTGGAGACACTTGCTTAGGTCATCTGTTAAGAGACAGACAACATGGCCTGGGAGATATTTCGTGCTGAGCCTGACTATGAATCCAACGCCCAATGATGTGCTAAACTTGATTTTACCTCCTTTTTAGTTGTTGCGACTGAAAGGGAACCTTGCTGGAACCTGAAAGGACGAGCTCGTTGTGAACAAAATGAAACATGCATGTCCAACTCTGAACTTGTCTCTGAAATCAAAATCAAAATCTTTAAAGGCCTCTACTGTTTGGCCTCCCGT
>JAZFNS010020007.1:159292839-159303867 GCA_037127165.1 Alloteropsis angusta | reverse complement strand
AGTCAAACATTGGCGCGCAAATCAGTAAATGTTTATATTGTGGGACGGAGGGAGTATGAAATTTCAGACGAAGAGAGCAGATACTGGCCGGGTACGCAGTATGGATTTTTCAGGTCTGAGGAAAGGCTTTTACAGGTTTGCAAGTCTGTTCCATCACTTTTNGTAATACAGGTACTGCTTGATTTTTTTTTTCGACACATATAGTCGCAAGTAAAACATCTGAGATGATCTGACTGGGGCTCGTTGGTGCTTGCACAGAGCTTATTCCTATGGGCTCATGAACACCCACCACCGGCTGGTCACCACTGCTGTCGCCGGCGGCAGTATCGGATGTACTTCACCCTGAGTCCCGGTTGTTGGAGGAGCGCTCCCTGCCGGGTAATCCAATGTACAACTCCGTCTCGACGTCCGTATCGTCGGTGCAAGGCGACGGCAGATTACGCGGCCACGGAGGGAGGCTGGGGTTCACGGCGGGAGCCACCAGCGGCTGCTGAATGTTGCGTTGCTGCAGCGACAAACAGAACATGGTGATAACTCGGTAAGTTCAAGTCATCTATGCAAATGATGGCTGTGAGATTGGCCTGCTTGCCCACAACGCGCAAGATACTGATCCGATATTTTACAGTTTCCAAATGTTTTCTGATATATACCAAGTGGCTGATTGCATTTACCTTTTCACGTAATTCTTTGTTATCTTTGAGCAGGGCCCTCTCCTGGTAGCGGTAGAAGAAAGGCATAGCAGGAGTCAGGAAATTGTTGCTGTGGAGGTACTAGTAGTTTCAGGATAATCTGGGCCTATGCATTACCTTCTCCTTCAGCTTGGCTATCTGCTGCTCGAACAGTTGGGTCTGTCATGAAAAATGTAGGATGCGTATATCAATTCCGGAACTGTAGCTTCATTTTCAAATCAGGTTTTTCTCATTTTCTTAAACAAGAGGGCAATGCAGGATTTCAGTAGTAGCTAGCAAACCTTCTTTCCTCTGATGATGTGGAGACTCTTCTCCAGTTTAACCTCCAAACCACGCAGTTCTTCAACAGAGCAATCCTCTAAATTTTCACCCAAAAACTTCCTGCACTTAGCATGTAACAAAAATGACCGCTAACCTTTTGCTATATGAGAATATAATCGATCTTAGGTAGAATGTATGACTCCTCACCGCTTGGACTTTTCAAGGGCTTCAAGTCTATTGGCCAAGCTTAAGGCATCTGCTTTGACTTGCTGCAGTTCAGATCAAGGTGCACCATCAGATACATGCTGTGAGGAGAGTAAGTCTCCAAACATTTACTGCAGGCCCTATTTCATATTGAAAAACACTGGGATGGTCTCTGAGAGATATTTATTCTACTCATGTTGATGCTGCCTTGGAGATAAACTTAGCCAGGAAAAATATCCACATTTTTCAATTAAGTGTATCAAATATTTTATTGGGATTCTGTCTACAAAAAGGTCATGCACGTTTAATTTTGTCTTAACTGTATTAACTGAAGATGCCGTAGTCAGAGATGCATTAAGTAGATATATCACCAACATGAAAACTACAAGAATCTGAAATGAGCAAATTGCGTATATTCTAATAAAAATAAAACAACTTGGTAGAAAAGTTTAGAAAAATAACAATCATACTGTAGAATCTCACCTGTATATCCTGTTGTACAGCCCTGGTAGTGACATTTTCCCTTGTATATGCCTTATAGCGGTCAATTGTTTTCTGGAGGCTGCATATATGATAAGCAAATGGTAAATCAGAAAACGAACTACTTAAGTCTAAGTACAGAATATGATTCAACACCCATATTGTAAATGGCCTAATGTGGAGTGACAGAACATGCACATTGAGAAATTATGGAAATGAGTCAAGTGGCTTAGTCACCAGTAGGTAATTTTTTTTGACATATATGACACCAATAAAAAGATATTAAAGAATTTTAAGATCTGCCTTGACCAATTGATGCATACTATGATCTGCTACAGTAGCATCTGCAACCGAACTCAAAGACAAATTCTGAAGATATGCCAAACCTTATAGACTCCATTTTGACATAGAGTTGAATACTACAGCAAATAAATGGACCATGTCTCGATATGATATGTTGTGTGTCTCCACAGCTTTATCTGATCAAATTTTTTCCAATAATAACCTTAGAAAAACTAATCTAACCATACCACTGTGGGATGAATAATAAAGTGGCCACATCAACAAAAGCATTGACAGTTTTTATTTAAATGTATTTACAAAAGTTGTAGTCCCATCTCTAAGAATAATGAAAAGTTCCACAAGAAGGCTTTGCAGGACATATGAACGAATATAGATAAACCTCATTCTCGTTGAATCTTATAATCCATAGAAAGTTAACATTTTTGGTGATAATTGGGAGGAAACAATAATGAATTTAATCCACATAATATTAGACACAGAACTAAAAGACAAAAAACAAATATGTGAGAATAGGAACCTTGGCAGTAAAACTGTCAGTTTAGATGCAGAAATCATAAATCAAATAGTGTACTGCTTGGTTGAGATTCAAGAGAGAAAAAATCATACAAAACATTGAATAAGGAAATATCAAGATCCAGGAGAAATATATTGTTTTAAAGTTTCATAAAGTTAAATAAGAATACCATTAAGACCATTTGTTTGTAACAAAATCAGACTCACAGTAACACTATCCAAAGAAAGTGTTCATTTTTTGTTCCACACATCGTACTGATATTCAGTCAGTAGTGCTAATAAGCTACAGTTAATATAATGCCGGCCTTCTCCATTTTAAGTGATTTAGAGAGAGTAATTACTAATGAGGGAAACTGGTAATTGCACAGGTCAAACACATGAAATGGAAGGGGTGTGATGGCTTCTATTGTTGATGAATTATTCTTTACATTCAAGGATAAGCATCACTTGACAAAATAACCTTGATGTTTTGAGGGGGCAGAAAACTTTTTCTTTTTTAAATTTCCTGTGGAACAATTCAAACAGACAAAAATACCTAACTAGAATTCAAAGTTAATCCATCGAATTCTTTTGTTGCTAAAATATGGTAGGTGTGGGAAAGGAAGAGGAACAAAGCTGTTTATGCTAATCACATGACACCCATCGCTGCATGGATAGTCCACATGTTCCAAAAACACCACTGCTAAGAATTAGTCCAATCATAATCTAACATTGGATCGTAACGAAGAAGGACCATATAAAGAAAAATATCTTGAGACAATGTTAAAGAATTTGTTTGAATACTTTCTATAGAGAGACCAGTTGTAACATCGGTCCAAACAAAACAGGATTTTCATCCAAGAAGATTTTCGTAAAAGCTTTGTGGATTGTAGTTTTTGGCATTGTTAACCTATATTCTTAAATGAACATATAGGCAATAGTAACAGTTCAGTAGAAAATGAACCTGCATGCTGCATTACCTTTAATATTTTGTGATGAAAATATTTAGAATTGGAAAAATCATGTAACAATAAAATTGGCTTTAGGCTAAATGAAAAACTGTTCTGGTTAATGAGGCATACCAACTCTTCTGTTTGATATTTGCTTCAGATTTTTCCCATTAGATTACATACAGCATATACGATTTGTATTTCATTAGTAGATTTGGCATCCATTATTTTCATGTATCACCTTAATTGCAGCCTGTGACACTAAAGGTTTAAATCCATAAAGCTCTCCCCAACCTGATAATCCAAAAAAATCTTAGCTTTGCTAATTTCGAGCGAGAGCAAATGCATGTGTATTGGTGTAAAGATTATTATGCATATATCCATGTACTCAATTTCCCTCTCTAATTATCAGTTGGTCCAGCAACATATTCTGCCTGAAAGAAACAGGCACACTTCATCAAGCCTTTTGCAGCCTTGTTATGCAACTCGAGAATGGAACATGCTTGTTTGATATTATAATATGATCTCAAGCTCACAATTGATCAAAGCTAAGCAATTAACATATCATCCGCGAAGATGTGACCATCTATCGCCGTGCTCTCTGGAGTGGTAGATCGGACATCATTTGGATATCTTTGCTAAGAATGAATGGAAAAGTAATAATATACTTTGATTTTGCTTACTTTCTTTTGTTTGCGTATACTTTTATCTGTTATTTATGACCAGCTTGTGAGCTGATAATTCTGTAAGAACTTGGTTGTATGCAATTGCACGAGCCAGCAACATTTGCATTATCTAAACAAAGGACAGCGATGGCGTATGTGTCCAAGGAAGACTTTGATTCTTGAAATACAACAATTATCTACATTGGCGAAGCTCAAACACCTCCATGCCTATGAAAGATGACGATGTGAGGTCTAGTTTCTTTATGTTGTTCATCATTTTTCCGGTGATGTTGACTGGTTTCATTGGCACTCCTAGGGTTGGTGGAATGAAAGGGTGATAACGCATTAACTATGGTGGAGTGTTGGCGATTAACTATGATACATGACCATAATGTTTAGTTGTATTGTAGCTGATGTGTATTTGCATTTTCACCTGCATCAAGTATATGTGCTAGTGTAGTACAACGGCCGACACAGAATAGTAGCTATTTGTGCCAACATAGTACATGGGTCGGCATGGATAAGAGGATCTCCAACAAATCTCCTTTCCTTTTTTCTGGCTATAAGGGAGCCCCCTCACATTTGGATGATACTAGGGATAAATGCTGTGGCAAATCCCCTTTCGCCTATCCATCTAATCTAACATGTGGGCCCCATCCGCCAATGACTTTTACCTTTTTTCTTTTTTTCTCTCTCTTCTCATCCTTATGCTCACGAGCAGTCGGAGGTAGCGTAGGCTAGGGTGGCCGCCCTGAGGTAGCAGTTTTGGCGCTCAGCCAGCCGCACCCATGGCCGAGGCGGCAGTGAGCACGCGATTTGCTCGTGCCCGTGCCGGGGGGCTGCAACATCGCGGATGGCAGCGGCTGAGAAACACGCGGACATCTGGCAATAGCGCTCGCCCAACCACGACTGCACACATGGCGCCGGCGGCGCGAATGGCCCAAGGCGCTGCGGCAGTGCATGGCCCACGGGACGATGGCTCGTGGCCTGCTCACACTGTTCCCTGGGCGGCGGCGGCCTGCCCCCTTGGCTGGGGGCGGCATGGCCCATGAGTGAGCAAGAAGGGAATCAGACGACCAGAGAGATGCTCGTGGCCAAGAGGATCCTATGGTTGAAGAGAAAGGAAAGAAAAGGGGAAGGGGTTGAATCCCCTTTCTGAAGGGGATAGGAGGAGGGATAAAGGAGAATGAGAAAAAAATAGAGAGCATTGTGAAAGAGGATCAGTTGGATAATATTTTTTGCCCAGAATCCTCTTTAACTAGAAACAAAAGGATAGGGGATGTGAACGGGATCTGTTGGAGATGCTCTAAGAGCATCTCCAAGAGTCTCTTCAAATCACACTAGCCAAATTCCCATTTAGCTAGTTATTTAGCTAGCCATTTAGCTTTTCAAGTGGTGGAGAACCAACAGACTAGCCANGGTTAGCTAAATTTGTCTAGCCGGAGGAGTGATTTGGAGAGTCAGATAGAATAGCTAGTTGGATGGAGAGTCTCTTGGAACCTGATTTTGAGACTGAGTAGCTAAATTATAGTTTAGCTAGTGAGATAAAGAGTCTCTTGGAGATGCTCTAAGTAGTTATCTGTGCTAGCCCATATACTACATACTACATTAACATGGACATCTCTATACATGCCTTCGCTGCTCTACCCCACCCCTGTCAACTTCGTACTGCTCTCCCATACTAGCCTACTGCCACCTCTTCCTCCAATCCTTCTTCGTTGTTACTACAAACACCACATCCTTCCCCACTCTCTCTATCACCAACAAGCAGCAACGATGGAGATAGAATGCGAGGAAACTTCAACAAAGGTTATAGAGATCTTGGTACAAGCGTTGGCTGTTATGACTATGTGCACGTTATCGAGGTGGCACAATGGTACTTCATCTCAAGATGCAAACTTCAAATAAAAGGGAAATTTTATGCAACATTATTTCCTTCAAATTTGCTAGAACACAGCATACGAAGAAATTGGCCAAATACCAATACAAAGACACATTTCTTTGCCTTAGGAAAACTCAATGATTATAATATTCATTTTCCTAATTTGAGGATATAGAGGGGTGTAACAAAATTCCCTCCAATCTATTCCTCCTCAATCTCCACCTCCATTTCCTAGGCGGGCCGTGCTCCACCACCTCCTCTTGGTCACGCCAGTTGAGACTAGGCAATCCCCTAGTGGCAGGTCGGAGCCGGGTGCCGGCGACACCTTATCCTTGTCCTCCACCGGTGGCAGGTCAGAGCTAGGCTCCACGACTTCCTCATCCTCCACTAGGGCCCAGTTGGAGCTAGGCACCCCACCATAGGCATCAAGAAGCAACATGCATGGTAGACACTCACACTGCTCATGGAGGTCACCGATCAAGAGGTAGGCCTTCCCTTCTCCCTGCTCCTCATCCTCTTATATCTGTGAGGGCGCCATCGATCTCTCTTCTTCACATAAGGAAGCTAATAATCATGGTTGTCTACGTGTCGGAGCATGTGCAAAGCCAGTCTTGCTACATGGCCAATGCCGTGTATCATGTTTCTCTTGCCCCTGGTAGGGTCATATGTTGATTAGCCCACACAAGTATCATTTAAATTTGATGTCTTTCCAAAGCCAATAGGCACAAGTTGCATTGTAATGTAATTTGACGCACGCACGACGTCAAAGAAAGTCTCGATGGGAGAATCAATCGGATCAACCATTGATGCCTCCTCGGAGGTTAACTCGAGGCATGTGTTTTTACTAGTATCGCAAAATGTATTGGAGCTATATAATGGAATCCAAGTACGTTTTGGTTATTTGTATTCATTAATACAGGGCCTTATTCTATATCTCGCATGAGGGCCTCAAAAACTTTGGTACAACCGTACCCTGGGCATGGACCACACTGCGCCACTGACCAATCTAGTGCCGGTTGTACGACACTAATCTTGAAGCCGAATCCAAGATAACATAATTATAATATATACAAGTGTGTCCGACAACAAAGAAATGTGATTTGTGATACCTAGCCAATTTCTCAAGTTGCGGTGTGTTTTGGCCAATTCTAAGAAAGTTCGATGCCTCGGAGTAAAACTTTTCTATTTAAAAGTTGTGGCAAGAGCAAAGTTGTGGTCTTGTAAGGAAAAGAGATATTATCACATGCTTGGTTGAAGAAAAAATGCATATTTGTATTTACAATATCTTATATTTCAATAGATTAATTGATGAAAATATCATACTACAACACAAGATAGCTCCACCCAAAGAGTGACATGGCAAGGTACATGACTCTTGTGACTACTCAAATTTTGCTTCTAGCTAGTCATTTTTAAAGTGTGGCTTTTGCCATGAGACAAGATATTTTAATTTTGAAATTTGGACATTTGCTAGGACACACCTATCTAATTGAAATATCAAAAATGGGTATGGATATCGCGTCCCTACCCCCTGACCCCGCGCCATACACCACTGTCACCAAATTGTGGAGCCGTGTTGCTGCTAAATGGAGGTGCCACTTGAGATACTCGATGCCCACGTGCATAGTCACTATTCCTAAATGCTGACACGCAAAAGACTGTGGATAGCCATATAACATGTGTGCCCAACTGTGAAAAAGACATCTCATGCCAGATTGATGTTCTAATGTGCTTGATACATATCTCATATTCCATCCGTCCCAAAAATATAGCTAGCTTTAGTGTTCAAATTAAAAGTTATCTTAGAGTATAGATATTTATGAGTTTCTAGGGCTGTTTTGGGCCGTGAAAATTACCCTTCCTGTCCATCCACATCCCCATCCTGCTATGCAGGTTTAATTTGGTTGCATGTAAATACATTTGGTAAGGACCTTTGATTACGTGTAGCATGCAGGACATGGAAAATGGAGACCAATTTAGACCTTTAATTGCTCTTCTTAACCTGCCTGAGAAAATAATCTAAAACTAGCTACATTCTGGACAGTGGGAGTACAAATAATCGCATTCCTGGAGCGTCCAACAAAACATCAATAAACCATGCCAGCAAAATAAAGCAACACTTCAAAAGTGTTCTGATGTAAACTTTGCATGACTATCTTATCGTCTCTCTAGTCGGTTAAGTATTAACAATTTTCAGAAGAATTATTATCAACGATAAGGGTATGAGTAAAATGAAACAGAACTGAACTTCATGATAATTGACATGAAAAAATTCATACATATAGCTTAATGTTCTCTACAACCTCCAAATCATTATTATCAACGATAAGGGTATGAGTAAAATGAAACAGAACTGGACTTCATGATAATTGACATGCAAAAGTTCATACATATAGCTTGATGTTCACTACAACCTCCAAATCAATAAGTACAGATAAAAGGTAACCATAGCCGTGGTGATCTAGAGAGCTAGCTAAAGTAAATTGTTTTTACTGTAACTCCACAAGTGACATATATAATCAGGATGCGTGTGGAATTGTTTGTTGGAGAAAAGCAATGGAAATAAATGCTCCATCATGGTAAAAATAAAAATCTTGAAATGATCGGAAGGGAGTACACACCAGGTACAGGTACGTTTCATGATTCTTAGTAAATGGTACTATTTTTAACTTAGATCACTTGAAGTAATAGATTGTCAGTACTGAACCAGTCTGAAAGGTTGTATGGCCATGGATTAATATATGTATTATATGGAGAAATGTTTGTATGTTTAAACTTGGTTGGAACTTGGCAGGGTGACAGGGTGAAGCGTACCAATTTAAGAGTAGCTTGATTACCACCGATTACTAAATTAAACACATTCATCTTGCACGAAATACTTAATAATGTAATCAACCAAATACAGTTAATTTGTGCTCAAATAGAGATGCCACCATCCATACATAAGGATCTAAACACACTGATATATTGTGATTTCAGATAGATTCAAGGCTTCATGAATTCAGTCAGTTTGTCATGTTGAACACCGAAGAGAAACTTATTAAGCCTGACGAAATGAGGATTAAGATGGATAATCTCCAAGTAATACTGGTGAATCAAATCAAAAACTCATAAGAAGCAAAGACACTGAGGTTAGCCCTATTTGTCATGCAATCAAAAGTCGAAGTCTTTGCTGAGAGTACAATATCGCATGTACTTTTTACCTTCAGATGAAACGACCAAACAATAAATCAGCTTATTGTACTACAAACTGTAGCCAACGTCACAGTCGAATGACCGGATGGCGCAAGCCATACCTCAAAAAATGGAGCTGACGTGATTGGAGAAAACAAGCAAGAAAAGTCAATGGATACAAAAAAAGATTGTCTCCAAACTAGTACAAACCAAGCAATTTGTGCATTTGGCTGGCCGGAGGAAGCCAAGCGTCCGTGAGTCACATGGCAATGTTTCTCCGTTTGTAGCCATGGGCTTTCCTTCCACGCAATTTCTGAGCCCGCCTGCCTCTTTTTTCCAGTCACTCTTGCTACTATTGGCCGGGCATTAAACTCTCTGGGCTTGCGCATTGCATTGGGTTGCCCCCGTGTACGATGTTGTCCTGGTTTGTTCAGGCTTTAATCGCATTCTCTTACCCGTGCTGCCGTTCGCAGATATCGAACGGGAGGAAAGATGGAGCGTGATGGAAAGCAAGCCGGCAAGGCTGCAAGTGGTGGGGTGATGGGGAGAGTGAAGGGGAACAGTGGCAAAGGGGAACAGTGGCAATGGCTGATGCGCATCGAGGCCGTACAGATATTTTTGGGGAGAGTGGAGCAGGCGCTACAGGAGTTCGCGTCGTGGCTTCCAATAATAGCAACCGCATCATTTACAGAATCGCGACGCGGCGTTGGCCGGAATGCCCAGGCAGCTCGTGGAAGACGAACCACCCACTGTAAAAACCCCATTCCGAACAGCACCTCGAACCCCGTTCTAGAAGAATCTCTAATTCCAAAATCAGGCAAGTTTCTCCCTCGGGAATTCCTAGTCGAACAACCCGCTGCTCCTAGTGCGGCAGCGTAACAAACGACGGGTGGGACGGGATTTCTACAGACTCGTCGTCGGGAGAATCGGGGGGCGGAGAGATGTACGGTGGCAAGAGGGGAAACGACGCACCTGGCGGCGCTGGCGAACTCGTAGAGCTTGCCGCGCGGGGAGAAGACGATGAGGCCGACCTCGGCGTCGCAGAGCACGGAGAGCTCGAACGCCTTCTTGAGCAGCCCGTTGCGGCGCTTGGAGAAGGTCACCTGCCGGCTCGTCGCGTTCTCTATCCGCTTCATCTCCGTCTTCCCCCGCACCATCCTGACCGAGATCGATCCCTTCTCCGCGCCGCTCCCAGAAGGGAACTGGCTCTAATCCTCGGACGCTCCCCGACCAAATTAAGCTGCAATTAAAACCAGACGGGGAACCAACCAACCAACCAACAGCGACAGTGAGAGGCCGGAGGAATTTAAAAGCGGAGCGGATCAGACGAGACAAAGCTAGGCAAATCTCGGAGGGGCGACGGGGGAGGGCGGTTGCGCTCACCAAAAATGGCAAAGCGAAGGAGGCGGTCGCTGGTGGGCTTGGCTTGGCTGCCCGCTCCGCTCGCCGCGCCGCCTCGGCTTTCCTTTCTGCTGCAAGCGTGTGTGTGTGTGGAACTGTAGACACGGTGCGGGTGTGGTGGATTTATAGGACCGGGGCGAGGGGGAGCTGCGTGACCCGGAGGAGGGAGGGAGGAGCCGAGGAGGTGGTGGACTGCCACTGGTGGGTGGCGGACGGGGTCGCCGGGTCGGGACCAAGGGAGGGAGGGAGGGAGCCGGTGGAGAGAGAGGCCAAATAAAGAAGGCGTTCGCGTGAAGGGTTTGCCCTCCTTGGCATATAATCGATCGGGGCCAACGGGGCCCGGACCGCGGGGGCGCGAGTGCGGCCGCCATTGGCCGTCGCCGTCAGTGCGCGGAAATTAACGCGCGCGGGCCAGGTCTCGCGTTGGGCAGGTGCCTTTTGCGGTCTCGCACCCGGGAGCGCAGCGCGTTTCGTGCGGGGACGGGAGGGAGAATCGGATCGGAGGACGCCGGGCGAGGGCGAGGGCG
>JAZFNS010020007.1:158981677-158992764 GCA_037127165.1 Alloteropsis angusta | reverse complement strand
CATCTAAGTGAATGCGGCAGGGGTCAGTGGGTCACGTTGATGATCACTTGATCAGCTGATCAAAATGAATAGGCATTCCTTTTAAAAAAAGATGCATCGGCATTCATGATTCATCTGATCAGTTTATTTTGTATACAAAAACCTACGTGCTCTTTCAGATCCAAACAGGCATCTTCTGCAAACAGCCGGAGCTCAAGCGCTCTTGATCGTAGCAATGTGAGTCTCGTAGGCCAGCTGCGCGGCCAATAGATCGACGACGGCGGTGCCCACGGACTTGAACACGGTGATCTCGTCTTCGCTACGCCTCCCCTGCACGGCCCCGGCGGCCAGCTCCGCGAGAGTCCCTGCCACGTCGCTCCTCCGCAGCACGCCGCGCTGGACCGCGCCCACCAGCTCCCCGGCCTCCTCCATGGCGGCCTCGAAGTCGATGAACACCCTCCCGCGGCGGAGCGCCTCGTCGTCGCACTCCCGCATCGCCGGCGTGAACGAGCCCACCAGGTCCAGGTGCGCGCCGGGGCGCAGCAGCTCCCCGCGCACGACCGGCTCCCGCGACCCCGTCGCGCAGCTCACGATGTCCGCCGCGGCCACCGCCTCGTCCATCGCGTCCACCTCCTCGACGGCGAGCCCCGGGTGCGCGTCCCGGAGCGCGGCGACGAGCGCCGCGGACTTGGACCGGGTGCGGTTCCAGACGAGGACGCGGGAGATGGACGGGAGCGCNGGCCTCCGCGAGGTAGGGCGCGAGCGCCCCTGCGCCCGCGAGCGCGAGGACCGAGGGCGGGCGGGACGGGGAGGCGAGGAGGGAGGCGGCGAGCGCGGAGACGGCGGCGGTGCGGAGGAGCGTGAGCGCGGATCCGTCGATGGAGGCGAGCGGGGCCCCCGTGGCGGAGCTGAAGAGGGAGACGGCGGCGTGCACGGAGGGGCGGCGCGGGGCGTTGGAGGGGAAGGAGGTGACGGCCTTGAGCGCGAGGTACGGGAGCGAGGGGTGCGCGCACCAGGAGGGCATGAGGAGGAGCGCGGCGGACGGCGCGGTGGGGAGCGGGAAGGAGACGCGCTGCGGGCACTGGATGCCGGCGGAGAGCTCCGGGTGGGCGAGGCCCGCGCGGAGGTGCGGGATCAGGGACGGGAACGGGAGCAGCGAGTGGAGCGCCGCCGCGTCGATGTACACGAACGGGTGCGAAGGAGGCGCCGCCATGCTTGCTCCGCCGCACTCCTCTGCCCGTGTGGTGGAAGGGAAATGGAATGGAATCGTCGTTTCGCGATGCGGGTTTTGGGGAAGGGAAGGGAATATGACGTTGACCAAGTTGACTTGGAACTTGAAAGTCTTTAGGTTTAAAACTCATGGAAAATCGGGTGAAGTTTAACGGAAGAATGTCTATTAGAGCATCTCCAAGAGACTAGGGCAGTCCCAACCCATGATTTCTATGGCTAGTTTCCATCTTGCCAAATCATCAAGAAACCACTTGTAGACTTAACATCCTCAATGTATAGTTTCTATAGCAGTTTCTATACAGAGCAATAATTAATGACTTCATTCATAGCAACAATTAAGAAACTGGAGCATCTCTTGATCAGGTGTGGCAAAGCAACCGTGTGTTCAGTACTGCAAAAAACGTATACACACAGGAAGCAACTTTTTGACAGCAAAGTATCCATAGCAACTATTTTAATAGCAAAGTATCCATAGCTAGTCTGGTCCAGATATATAGTAACCATGACAAAGTAGGTAGCATATATTGCTAAGCTTACAATTAGGTAGGAGCATTGCAAAACGTATAGTAATATTGGTAGCAATGCCATATAGGTAATATTTAGGTGCAAAACAACAGCACATAGTGCAGCCTCCATACGCACAGCAACTTGACATGAACTTCAACTCCATGTGCACACAGTCCTCCTGTTGCAGCTCCATGCACACCACACACCATGCTGCAAGGAAAAATGGTAGAGCCAATAGTCAAAAATCAGTATCAGAACATTGTAGTATACAATTACTAAACAACAATATGAATTATACTAGTACATGTAACATAGATTTTTAAAATAGACATCAAAGGATGCACAATCACCTAATTAGTTTGGATTCCCAAACTTGTGCCAGATATGCTCAACCAAGTCTGATTGAAGCTGTTTATGAGTACTACGATCACGAATAACTGTATTTCTTTCTAGCACTTGTTCCATCAATGGGTTAGGACCTTGAGAGATAGTAGCTTCTCTTACAGAGGAAGTGCTTGCTGGCTCATTTAAATCTATAGGAACCAGGTTCAAATTTTGCTCATCTTGTATCACCATGTTGTGAAGGATGATACAAGCTAGCATGATATTCTCAAGATCCCCTTGATCATATAGGCGTGCAGGTTGTTTTATAATACGAAAACGAGACTGCAAAATACCAAAGGCACATTCTAAATCCTTCCTTGCCCCTTCTTGATGTGCTGCAAACAATTTGTGCTTGTCTGATTGTGGTTCACGTATTGACTTAACAAAAGCAGCCCATTCCGGATATATGCCATCTGCTAGGTAGTAACAATTGTTGTACTCCCTTCCGTTAATTTGGTACTGCACCTCAGGAGCTTCCCCTCTCAGTTGCTGGACAAACAAATGTGATTGATTAAGTACGTTGATATCATTGTTGGATCCAGGAACACCAAAGAAGGCATGCCATATCCAACGATCATGCGAAGCTACTGCTTCTAGAATCACAGTTGGAACACCTTGATCACCACGGGTATACATTCCCTTCCACGCCATAGGACATTTTTCCCAATGCCAATGCATGCAGTCAATGCTCCCTAACATTCCTAGAGAATTACTTGGTGAGTTATGCTCAGAATTCTGAGACATAATGGAGAAGGTATGTGGAAGGCTGATGGGTAGAGAAGGGAGAAGGAATGTGCAAGGTAGATGGGTAGAGAGAAAGAGGAGAAGGGTACTGTGTTTATATACACATAGCAGGAAGTCTAATGGATCGGCAGCACTAATTTTGTTCAGACTATTAATTCTGTTCAGCACCTATTCGACTACTCAATTGACTGTCCATTTGCCTACCAAATCAGTTCACACTTCTAGTAAAAAAGCACCCAATTGACTGTCCATTTACCTACAATCAGTTCACACTTCTAATAAAAAAGCACCCAATTGACTGTCCATTTGCCTACCAGATAATAATAACTTTTTATTTCAACCAGATAATAAAAAATTAGGTGAAGTATTCAAATAAAACTAGCTACACTTTATTATGCTCAACCAATTCAACTTGGCATTACCAGCAACATTAATTCTGCAACAGACCCTCAACCTGATTCCTATTCCATACAGATGCCAACTAGATACATTACTAACTTGTAGGGCTACCAGATCAGTTCACACTTAAAGTAAAAAAGCACCTATTTAACATGATAATATCTTTTTAAACATACCTCAATTTGGATTAGCAAAAAGAGCCAGCCTCATACTCTCCAATGCTTTGGATCTCTAAGCCATAGCTTCTTCACTAAGACCATTTGTGGAACCACACACAATAAATCTTTGTAAAGGTCCAACATTTTACCCTTTGTTTGTTCTTGGGATGCTTTATGATTCATCTTGGCTACTTCTAGCTTCTTGTCTGCCAAACTTGCTTGTGCTTCAGTCATCTTCTCAGCCTTGGAGCTTGCTTCAATGAATTTGTCCAGTTTCTCTCCAATAGCAGAAATAGCCTCTGGTGCCTTCCGTTTTCCATTGCGCTCATCTTTGGCCTTTTTATGGCCAACAGGACGTTCTCTTGGAGAATAATCTTCTACAGACACGGCATTAGCTGGCGTTGTAGGGCTGCTCTTTTCATTGTTAAGTTTCTTCACATATGCAGCCCACTTCCTCTCATGCCGCACTACTCTCCATATATGCTGCAGTAAGAAAGGTTTGTCATTATGCTCAGAAGCATAAATCTGCAGTGCTCTGTCTGTCCTTTGGTCATCACTCTCTCCACTTTGGAACACTCTTGTGGCCTTCACCCAACTGCCATGGAACTCACTAACTGGTTTCTTGATGCGGTCCCAATGAATTTTCAGTTGGTTACGATTCCTCCTACGATTACTTGGTGTGGTGCTGTTGTATGTATCAGTAACATCTCCCCAATACTTATCAGATTTTCTATCATTACCATCAACTGGGTAAAGTGAATTGTGCAACCATGCACTCGCCTACAACCAAACAGTAAACAAACATATAAAAAAATCAGGTCATCTTTGCCATCCATGTAGAAAACAAATTAACTAAGACAACAAAATTACCAATCTAACGTCTTCCTCATGTGACCAGTTCAATCGCTTGTCGGTTCTAGCAGGCTCCTTGGTTTCATCAACATCAATATCAATTGATTCATGTTCATTTGTACTATCCATTGCCGTGTCAATTCCATTTGGTGATGGAGTGCCTCTAGTGCTTGGACCACCAACAAAATGGGAGTTCTCTGGAAACTGACTAGCACTGGGAAAGCTAACATCTGGATATGGCATGTTTAAAGAGTTCACAAATCCACCTGGTGGATACAACCTAGCAAAGAGATATACTGTATCAAATGAGGCATAAACTAACTTTGAACATCAAACAAGCAATCTGATTTTCCTACTAGTATTCATCGCATCAAAAAAAAATTGAGACAAAATATTTCCATAGAAACCATACCATTCAGAGTTGCTAGGACCTGCTCGGCCGTGAACGAGCTGCCAAGAGACCCCCCTGCCCAAAATGCACTTGGTGATTGATGAGAGGTGGTTCCACCACCTGAGGTTGGAGGAGCAGTGGCGCCTGAACCATCGGCGACGACACCAGAAGCAACACCCAACCCACCTGGTGGAGCACCCCTGCGTGAAGAAGCCAGGGCAGCAGCACCAGTGGATCTCTTGGAGTTCGGAAGGGTCTTTCTTGATTTCTTTTGCCATGAACCTTGCTTCTCTGGTGGATCCATCTCGAACTCGGTTTGGCTATCCTGGTGAGGGATTAGGGATTGAACTGGAGGTTGCTGGCGCTATGAACTGGAGGAGGGGGAGGATGGGGAATCGGGCGCTAGATTTGAAGTGGGGGAGGGGGAATCACGCGCCGCGGCTGGAACCAGAGTCGCGCGCGGCGGCTGGAACCTGCGAGCAGAATCGCGCGCGCGGGAGCGAATCAGAGAGGGAAATCGCGCGGGAGGGACCTGCGACCAAAATTGCGGGCGCGGCAGAGACCTGCGACCGCGAGTCGCGAGCAGAATCGCGAGTAGCGAGCAGAATCGCTGGCCCGGGAGCGAAGGAGGAGGGAAACTGCTCGCGCGCGCGGGAGCCAGACCGGCGACGGAGGGAGGGCGCGCGAGGGAACTAGAATCCGCGGGACTGGGAGGGCGCTCGCGGGAGTGGGAGGGCGCGCGCGGAGGGAGGAAAAGGGAACCGCGGAGGGAGGGCGCGCGCGGGGTCGGGCCGGCTGCGCACCGGATCTGAGGAGGAGGAGAGTAGAAACGAGGTCGTCGCCCAACGCGGTTTTGGTGGAGTCTACAGGCTTCGGTCGCCGAGCCGACTCGGTTTCTCTACTCAGAAACAGTTTCTTGCTTTTTTCTCTTCTCTCCTCATTTATTCCTATGCCACATCAGTTTTTTTGCCTACATGGCACTATATTTAATACTATAGAAACTATCCTAGCTGGAGGGTTGGGACTGCCCTTAGCTATCATGTTAGCTAAATTTGAAGATTATACCCTCTCTTTAAAAATAGAAAACCATCTAATTCTATGTAGGATTCCAAGAGACTAGGTAAATTTTGGTGGTTAAATTTAAAACTGGGTCCACATGGGCTTTTTTTCCAGATCATGAGCAGCCGCCCCTACGTGTATTTTCTTTTCCGATAGCTGCGCCGCCCGACGCCAGCATCACGCCACCGGCTGCTGATCTGAAGTTTCCCATCATCGTGTGCTGCTAGCAATGTGAAGAAGTAATTGCCAGGATCTGAAGTTTTTTTTCCCTCCGGTGCTTCAAGCTAGCATCGTGTGCTGCTGCTAGCAACGTGAATCACGCACCGCCGGGANGGGATCGAATCGAGCCTGTGCACTGGTTGGAACGAGGCTGGGATTCGGTGGGGAAAACGGAGCAGCGCGCGCCATTAACTTGCGAAGTCAGGAGCGGCGAAATCGGCGCGGGAAGAAGGGGGGACCGTACGCGGGAAGGCCGATGGCGAGCGCCCGCTCGCTCGGCAAAGATGCCGAGCGGGGCCTGCGGGATGCCGAGCCGGGATACAAGACGACCTCATTAGCGAGTCTGTTGGATCCACGTTTTTCTCACGGTTTTGTTTTTTTAGCTAGCGAGAGCCATATACAAGAGCTCTTGGAGTTACTCTTAGGAGCTCCGTGTCCATAATTGTTTCTGAAGCACTGCACAATCAATATTCAAATGGCGACTTCCATTTCCAGCCTTGACAAAGACTAGTCTCCGACTAATTTTCTCGCTTTCTTCAGATAATTTTCAGATCCTCCTATGCGTTGCCATTAGACCAAACCGAATTAGCGACCAGTCAGTCAGTCCTTGGTCCTTAACGAGTCCACCAGCAAAAGGCTCCGCAACGGTTCCCTTTGCAGCACGACTGTTCATCATCGATGAGCGCCTAACATATGCAGGACTGACTGTATCCCATTGGTACCATTGCGAGATCAATTGAGGACATCGATCGCTTATCGCTACCCTCTCCAAAGCTAACTAGAGGTCTAGAGGCTAGAGCGGTACTGTGTCCGGGTCTGTTTTAGATCGAACCTAACAAGTTGGTCTTGGTCGGGAAGTCCATTTCGTGCAAACGGCGATTCGGTCAGTCAAGGTGCAAACGGCAATTCGGTCAGTCAAGTTTTCAGTGGCTTGGAGCGCTGAATCTTGCCCAACGAAGTGAATCGGTGCCTCCTCTCTTTCTCTCTCTGAAGCTTAGTGATAAACGCTGGTGGAATTGTCGGAAACTTGCGAGAAAATCTTGAGAATTCACTTAGCACTGCCAGGTAGGGAAGTGGATGCTGAAACAACTGGTGAAATTGGACACCACTCGATTGCAGCACGCTGCTGGAGTGCCGCGGACCAGCCCCCCAGGTCGGTACCCGAGTAGGTATAGTCGATTGCTCGGAACGAAATACGTCTAACTATTTGTTACTCCCTCCGTTCTAAATTATAAGTCATTTCTAAATTATTGGAGAGTTAAACTATTTCAAATTTGACTAAAATTATAAAGAGAACTACGATGATTTATTGCATCGAACAAATTTACTATGAAAATATATATTACTAAGAATCTAATGATGTTTATTTGGTATGATAAATGTTTATACTTTATTGTAAAAACTTAGTCAAACTTTAAATATTTTGACTCTCCAAGACTCTTAGAATGACTTATAATTTGGAACGGAGGGAATATTATTGTTGCTCCCTCTTCTTATTAAGGAATGCGTAGTGATCATCATATCTATAGCCAATTAGGCATGTACTTCCTCCGTTCCAAATTGCAGGTCGTTTGACTTTTTTAACCTCAACTTTGACCACTTGTCTTATTTAAAAAATTACGTAGAATATTATATTTTTTATTATGAGATGCTTAATTAATATAAATACTTCAATAATAACTCAAATTTGACTATATTTGCACAAATTTTTTGAATAAGACGAGAGGTCAAATTTAAGATTAAAAAAGTCAAAGGACCTATAATTTGGAACAAAGGGAGTATTTCTTTTCCTTCCTTTTTTTTCTTTTGTGACAGAACGAGGGATCAACCCTCCAGCACCTCTCACAATGAGTCATGACTATGGTCCACACCCACACAATGGAACTCACCATCACGCACCCGTAACTCACGGGTGTCACAGCTGCCAAGTGNGAATATTTGCAACTAGGAGCGAATCTAGAACTTAGTTTGTAGAGAGGCTGATTTCTTCTTCTTCACTTTTTCTGTCAAATTCTCAATCTATTCTTCTTCTTTTTCTTTAATTTTTTCNAAATATTTGCAACTAGGAGCGAATCTAGAACTTAGTTTGTAGAGAGGCTGATTTCTTCTTCTTCTTCACTTTTTCTGTCAAATTCTCAATCTATTCTTCTTCTTTTTCTTTAATTTTTTCNTCCATAGTTCCCTTAAATTTTAATGGAATCAGCAGGCGGGAGCAGTAGGGGGAGGGGGGGGGGGCTGGAGCCCCCGTAGCCCTGCTCCTGCCTCAGCCAATGTTTGGAACATCGGAAAAAAGCCAAGGTTTTTTTCGCGGTGAGGTTGCCTCCCAAGTAATGTGGCACATTGTGTCCGCCAAGGCCTCATTTTGTGGCATAACCGTGAGCGCAAAGTCTCCAGGTCATAACTTTGGTGTGAACAAATTGCCCTATTGTTACACTGCTTAGCTAATGTTTATGTAAACCTCTTCTCCCTGGCTACCAAATTCCTGGGATTTAAGAAGCTAAATCCTATATAAATACAAATGTTCAAGTCGGGAGAAGTTTACCGTAGAGTTCTTAAAAAAAAGAGGATCAGCCAGCCATATCCGGGAGCAGGAAACGCCTGGCACAGTTAGGGCGTGTTCCAGGGTCCGTAAGTTTGATTGTGAACATCCTCCGAGCCAGACTGTGCGTGTGCACATGCAGGAGAGCTCCCGTGGCCAAGCTCCACAGAAACGCCATAATTGATCGTTTCTGGCAGCGTGGCTCGTCGGAGCCAGGCATTAGTCTGGTAACGACGTTATTAGTATGTGATTAGCATATATTAAGTAATATTAATATATTTTAAATTAGATTAATATTTACAAAGGTAAAAAAACCATTAATACACTACTTCATAAATTAAACATTATAAAATTATTTATTTTTTAATCTTATCTCATACGATATGACACATACCGGTAACCAAACACATTCTCTTTTTGACCAGACTAAAGACATGCAGCCAACTAAACACCAGCATCTTGCATGCATCAGACTTGACCAACGGTAGTCTGGCTCCTTTGTGCGAGCCAGGCTCGGCTGGACAGTGAACCAAACGCGCCCTAAAAAGCCCACACCGGGCGTTGCCGTGCTTTCCACCGAGCGAGTATGGTGGTGACGCGGCGAAGACGGTTCGAGCTAGAGGTGTTTAGACTGGAAGTTAAGGTAAAAGTTGCTATTAGAAAATATGTCCTGTGAGAGAGACACGTTTTTCAATACATAAGTTGCAGGCGAAAATTGCCGAAGCAAACGTGCCCCGGAAGCCTGCACCCAGTACTGGAGTCACCGGGATCAACAGCTGTGCTCGGCATTTCAGATTTTCAGCACCGACGCTCCGCACCAAGCGAGAACTCACAGCACCGACGGTTTGATCAGCTCGCGCGTCACCAGCATCACACCCTCACCCTCGCCTAGCAGACGCGCACTAGGTGCACCTAAACCGATCCAAACCAATTAAGCCAGACTTTGCCTATCTAATCTCTTCGCACTAATGTTTTTTCCTTTTTTTTTCTAAAAAAACGATTCACTTTCCACGATCTCGTGTAACCAAGGTTTGTCGCGCTCTCTCGTGTTTGCAGGATGAACACAAGCGCAGCCAACCGGCAGGGTTCGCAGTGAGGTGCGTGGTTTGGCCGTACGAGACTACGAGCATACGCGATCGAAATGTACGCCACGGTTACCACTGCTGCTTCTGTATTGTTCTAAGCCAATTTTTTCCAATCGATTAGTGCCACTAATTTAATAATTTGCCAAGGTGCGAACAATTAGTTTTGTTGTTTTCATTGAGGATGACATTCATATATGCCATTGTTGTAGATGTGAGTTTTAAGACATATGCCATTTCTAAATATAATATATAAGATACTAAAATGGTACACAAACCAGCCTCATTCATTCAAACGTTTGGATCCAAAGTTTAATAGTCTTCACAATTTGTACTCAACCGAGATAAACAAAATTGTTAATTACTACTCCAATCTATATGTATCAAGAGGGAATAGTTTTATCAAAACATCTACTAACTGTCGCGCACTGAGTGTGTTCTCAATTTTGAAAGATAGTTTCAGCTAGATCCAAACGGCTATTTTGGTAGTACAAGAAAACTCATATTTACCACACAGCGACACCGCACAACACTAGTCCCTTTTAGCTAGAAAAAAACCCTAATTAAATAGGCAACCGAGACCAAAACCGAGCTTCCACGGCTCAGCGTCGGCGCGCGGCCATGCCTGCTCCGCCGAGGACGCCACCCCCGCACGCCGCGCGGCCCGTGGCGAGCGGCTCCCCTCAGCGCCACCCGCGTCCTCCGCCCGCGGCCGTGCCGCGCCACCATCTCCACCCGCAGCACAGGCAGCAGGGGCCCGCCACGACGTCTGTGCTGGGCGTCGGCGTCCCGAACGCCTGGCTCTCGCAGCGCACCCCCGTCCTCGGCCTCCGCGCCTGGGTCCTCGTCGCCGCCGGCGCCGCGGCGGCCGCCCTGGCCTTGCTCTGCATCGTCGTCTGCCTCTGCCGCCGCTGCCGCCGGCACCGCGCCCCTCGCCTCGCCCCGTCCGCGCACCGCCCCGGCGCCAGCAAGTCCCTCGGGCACCGCGTGCATGCGCACCATCCGGCGCCGCCGGCCAAGGACGTCGAGGAGGCCGCCGCACCGTGGCGCCCGCCGCCGTTTGAGCCGCCGATCGAGGTGATCAAGGCGGAGCAGAAGGCGCCGCTGATCCTGGCGGAGCATTTCGCGAGGACGAGCGGAGAGACGGCGACGAGCAGCTGCGGCGACGGCGGGAGCACCGACAGCGGCGGCGGCAGCGATGCGGACGTTCCCGAGGCGGCGCGGCGAGGGTGGGGCCGCCGGTACACGCGCCGGGAGATGGAGGAGGCCACGGGAGGGCTCGCCGCCGTGAACGTGATGGGCGAAGGCGGTTACGGCGTCGTATACAGGGGTGTGCTCCGGGACGGCACCGCCGTCGCCATCAAAAACCTCCACAACAACCGGTAAAGCTTCGTTCCTCCGCTTCCGGAGTTGTCCGTTTGGATTTGAAACTTAGATTCGAAGCGTGAACAGATTTTTGACACGCAAAACCTTTCTCGTTCAGTTACTGGGCTTTTTGATCGTATCTCTCATACTGAAAAATGTCTCATTGCGATTTTTTTTTT
>JAZFNS010020007.1:158922333-158932521 GCA_037127165.1 Alloteropsis angusta | reverse complement strand
AAAAAAAAAGGAGACAATTTTAAAGAATGGCGGAACAGGAGTATGTATTAGATGAACAAACCATGGAGGCAAAAAAATAAAACTCACACAGTTATCAAAACCTGTTGCATATAGTTGTAAACACCCTATTGCATGGTATTTGTAAACTTCTGAACTTGCAGAGTTGAAGCACCGCACCTTGTTACTAGTAAATATTCAAGAGCAGGAAGTAAAGTAAAGCTCTAACGTCAGAGCTCAGGTACAGGATACGGAAGAATGGAATCATGATGCCTTTATGTGATGTAATACAACAGATATGTTGGAACATTATTGCAGTGCAGGACTGACTTCTGTCCCCTTTGAATCGCACAATCATACCGAAGCATATAAACATATGGAGAAGGGCAGAAATCAACAAGAGAACTAAGGGGGTGAAAGTGAAACATCATTTTCTTTTTCAATCATTTTGCATTCGACAATCATCAAGGAGACCCATTATAAGCAGGCGAAGGATATACAAAGGGCTGCAAAGCTCAACCTTCTCTGCCAAATTGCAGCCTTTCTAACCCGACCAACTATAAGTTAAACGCCTGTCAGAAACTGCAAAAGAACTGTACAACAAAGAGAAGAAGAGGATCTACTTTGGTGTAAGTTAACTGTGAAAAACGAACAGGATTAATCCGCTAGGTTGGACTGAACTACCACCATGTAAGGCACAAGAGCCCTCATTGCATATGAGACCACGCAGAATCCCGGATCTTCATATGCCACTTCATCAAGCCACAGAAACTCAACTTGGCATCCAAGCTAACTGCATGCACAACATGCTTGTCGAGTGCACAGAGGTCTGAACCTTTGACTGACCTAAAGCTACGATGATGGAAATGATGGCTAACTAAATACAAAAGTAAATATGCTGATCTGGTCAATGCTCTTCTGGACCACCCTAATAGTCTGGGTAATAGGTATCCTGCTGATCTTGTCAGCAACACTGATGAACCATGCCAATTTCCAAACTGAGTTTTTAGTTCATTTGGAGCCACGATCACTGAGTGAGAACTTGGTGTTTTCCAAAGAGAGAAGCTTCCATTGCACACAACACCTTACTTTGGATGTGAATCTTATGGTTTGGCAGGTTTGCTAACCACATGCAAATGCCTGTCAACCATCTTGTCCACAAAGACTTCAATCTGCAAAGATGGTAAACACCCATGAGTTTTAAATCCATAAAATTACTCCAATTAAATAAACGAGTTATCAGAAGACATTATTAAGGCATGGAATGGGTCCTGCCATCAGAAGCCCAAGCCATCAGAGAGAAATCAACACTTCAGCAGAATGATGCCCAATTGCCCATCATTGATAGAAGGCTATGCAGTAATTACATAAGGCAGGGTCTGGACAGAAGTACAAAACTTTGGTAAGAAGTGAACATCACTGCACCTTATTTTTCCTTTTAGCATCAAGAAACTCATGAGTAGTCATCAGTTTCTCTCCTTCTGAGCATGTCTCAATTATCTGTTGAAGTCAAAGAAAAACAGACTACTGTCAGTACTATAACTTCAGGACCTAATTCACCAGACAACAGTGCTCAAAGAGATCACAAAAGGGTGAAGGAAATAACACAATAAGAGAATCACGCAACACATGCAACATTATGTTGAAAATAAACATTTTTAAGTATGAACCAACTACCATAAAACAATAACAAAACAAAGTCTATCGGGCTAGGTTTTCAAGTTCATAATCCAAATTTGCAGTATTGTTTTTTTAAAAAAAACACAGGATATAATACCTTGTTAACAGCTTTCCGCATTATTGTTTTGTACCCCTCCCGGTCAATCCTTTTTCCTCTGTATAATGGCATCAGCAGCGAGGCTATGAATTTCACAAGACCCTGTTTTATATGTTCAACGCCTCTTGATTGTCGTTCCGATGCTTTGCTATCGGCACCCTGTGAGGCTGAGCCCACCTGCTTCTGACTAGTTGAATCTTCTTCATCAGGTATGCGTATCCGACTGTAGAATTCTTTATCAGCTTCCATTGCCTGTGCCTGCCACCTCTCGATGGCTAGTGGATCCTTCACACCATCAATGCAGATTGTATCAGTATCCACCCATGCTTTTGTAAACCGACTGTCTAAAAAACCAGTATCGGTAGAATGATCCTTAGTATCGCCTAGGCAAGCGTTCTCGTTTGAGTGGCTCCTCTGTGTACCATTATCACCATTCATTTTCAAGCTGTCAACATTAGCACAATTGGTATTGTCAGGCGAGTCCTTAGCTTTGCCATTCTTGGAATCATTTTCTGATATGCACTCAAGTCTCCCAAAATTATCCTTCAACACTTTTTTTCTTGTATCAGATTCATCCAAATGGTGATCACGCATCGCAAAAGTATGGAATGATGGTATCTTTGGAAGCTCACGAGGCAGACTTATCTCTGCCTCTACAGATGCATATGCCTATCAAAAGACAGCACACAAAAAACATAAATGAGTAAGGAATTAGATAACTTCATTTTTCTTTTGTAGAACACTGCCAGTTCATTATTTGAACATATTTGTATAGACGACTCTAATTCTAATCTGAGCTTCAATTACCATAATTGGCCATCGGCAACCTCAAATATTCTCAAATTTCTACTTTTGTCTTAATATTTTAATCTAAAATCAAGAGTAAAAACTGCTTGCAAGTTTCAAAATTCTAGCCTCCAATTCCAATTTTCAAATTTCCATTTTAGTGGATGTTCAATGGCTAATGGTGGCAAATAGACTTGCTCTAATCACAGCATAGCACAAGGTATGTCCCAAACACATGCAGAAAATAAGGAGGTCGTCATTTCAAGGAAACAACATATAAATGACCAAACTTGGATGTACTAGAAAGTAAAACTTCACTCGGTAATAAATAAAAAGAAGGGCAGCTTGGTTATAGATAAGGATAAAGCTAAACATGTATCCAAATAGCAGAAAATACATGCCCCAGATTGTCATACAAAATAAAGCTTAAACTAGAAAATATATGCCCTAGATTTTGCAATAGATGTTATAAAGCTTAAAATAGCACACAATTTCCAACTCTAAGTGTCAGGTAATGAAATTGCGACAATACAGAGGCAATCCTCAGCCTTTTTATGGATAATATTCATATGACAGCTGATATGCATCAATGGTGAAGAATAAAACCTGGGTGGTTGGCATCTAAATCAAAATAAAAGTGTAGTCACAGACCTGTGCAGCAGCTATGGCAGCAGCCCGAGCAGCCTCAGCAGCAGCGAATGCAGCAGCTTCTTCCTCAGATATAGGAACGACATGCTCCGCCTTAGGTTCAATACTATGTTGCTTTTGGGAAAGTGAGTTGCCATCAGTCCTCGTAGCTGTCCCAGTTTCCAATTTTGTTTCCTTGTTCTCAAACTTCTTGTTTGTTTTCGGTGGTGAGTGGCTACTTGCGAATCTTGCACGACGGCGCTGGGAATCCACTTTATTATTGTGCAAAGTTTCATTCGGCCCTCTTAAGGTAGGCTTTCCTGACTGCAGATCCTTACTCTTGGTCTTACTCAATTCAATTGATGGTACCCGACGCGGCAATTTAAGTCCACCATTGCTAGCCTTTTCTTTACGAAAAACTTCAATCCAAACACTGACCAGCTGACGAGCTATAGCACGAATATCTCGGCTTGTGTGCACACAAACCTTTTCCTTTACGGTCCTTCCAATTCCTGCGTGAAGAGAAGAATCAGTGTTGTTGAAGGGCTGCAATAGCAAATAATTTAAGCATCCACAGGCACACTAACTATAAGAGACACAGATCAATTTGGTAGTGCACACATATAGTACTCTCCTCTCGGAAATGTCAGATATTTGTTTATTTGCTTTCCTTTTATCCAACACATTGAATAAACAAACATTCTACAAAAAGTAAAACAGAAAGGGGTTTGCTAAACTGGTAAGCTAAATTAGAATAGTAAGAATGTAATAACGCAATATATTCTTTGTAACCTTCCAAAGTTAAGGTTGGAAGGGTGGAACATAAAACACCTGCCATGTCGAGAGGCATTCCCTAACAATTGTCATTTAAAGAGATATGAAACTTTGTACATACCTGATAAACGCACAGCTACCAGATCGGTGGAAATAAGCACAAGCAAGCGCACACAGTGCCGCAGTAATTGAGTAGCATTTTTCCCAAGTGAATCCTGCCAAAAATTAGAATATGAAGAGTTTCAGTATAGGAAAAATACCGGTACCATGTAATGCTTAAAGATATAACTCTTCATGAACTTACAAGTATCCAAGAGTTCAGTGTACTTAGTCCTTCTTTAGACCCAGCAAATGATTTAAGAACATCTGCAGGAAGCTTCAATAACTCCTTAGCCAAATGTAGGCGCCCTGATGTTGTCTTTGCACTGAAGAACATTTCTTGCAGCAAAGATTCCTTGCTAACAATTGGATATGTTGCATCAGATGAGTTTTTGCTTAGAGCAGTAGAAAGTTCACATGCTTCAAGTCTATTTGACATGTCTCTGACTTCATTTCTTTCACTGTCTGACTGCATTTGGTAAGTCTGTAGAGCTTCAACCTCAGCAATATAGTCATTTCCAGTTTTTACTAAGTCAATGATGCGAACAGCTTCTCGCAAGCCACTCAAAATTGCACCACCAACAGTATCTGGATACTCTTTACATGTTGCTTCACCAGCAAAAAATAAACAATTTGCAACTGGCCTTCCGATAATATCATAATCTCGCCCAGATGCTCCAACTGCAACATAAGAGTAAGCACCTCGACTAAAGGGATCAAGGCCCCAATTTGTCACAACAGATGCAACTGGATCAGGTACAGAAACTTCCTTAAAGAGCTTTCGGAGAACCACCATAGCATTGTTAACATGATCACTAGAACTGATGCTTTGTCCATCTATAGCAGCCTTCCCAACAAGTAGAGCTATGAGAACTGGTGCCCCAGCTGTCTTTCTGAGATTCCAAAACATAAAGCACCGTCCTCTTAAATCTGTTTCTTCAGCAGTTGCCCCAAAGTAATCCACATTGTCATCCCAAAATACCTCAGGGAACTCTAATACTATTTTGTTTAGAAGACCAAACCCAAGCCTGTTTATAGAAGATAGTTTCCAATCTGGCAAGGAGGGCGAAAATTTAATTGTCTGTGCCTTCAAGCAACCAAGAGGAACAGTGATTAACACAGCATCTCCAATAAATTCATTCCCATTTGAAGTGGAAACCTTGACGTGTTTCCCATCCTTACAGCTAGCACCTAACTCCTCAGGTCCATACAGTACTTCACTTACAACATGGTTTAACCTAATATCAAGTCCTTTTGCAAGGCTCCGTAGAACAGTGTCATAGCCACCTTTGATCATGCAATGAGGACCACCGAATCCTCCATATACATCATCCTGGTTCCAGTATGGAAGGGATACAGATTTTAGCGTTGCAGCACAACCATACTCTAAATGTGCACAGTGCCAGTTCATAACCCGTCTCTCAAGAGGACTGAGGACGTCTACCTTATCATCCTTCCCAGAATGATCCATCTCCTTTTCTGTTGAAGCATTTTTGGAAATGTCTATAGCTCCAGCATTTGTCATACTTCTCAAGTGATTGTCCTGTTCCACATAATCCATATGTTCAGCTGCACGATACTTCCTAAGAGCATACTCCAGTCCATCCTCAAGGGATAGACCAATTGCACTGTCACCATTTTGAGCAAAAAGCAGTGCCAACTCCTCGAGAAGGCCATTGTGTACGGCTTCTAAATCATCATCCAAAGCATTAGGAACCTTGTCACCAGTTACTACATCATACAGAGGGCAAGCACTATTCAACATAGTAAGTTCAAGACCAAGCTGAGAACAAATCAAAGAGGATGGATCAGCCCTTCTTTCAGTAGCTATATCAGCCTCCACCCCTGTTATAATGCTAGCACCCAAATCTACAGGAACCGAAAGCGATGTGCGATCTGTATAAACACGACCACCAATCCTATCTCGTGCCTCAAGAACAGTGACAGAAAAACCTTGTCGTTGCAAATGGCGAGCAGCAGTTAAACCAGCAGGGCCAGCTCCCACAATGATTATCCTTTTGTCATATACACCAGATTCAACCTTATCACGTCGACAGTTGTTTCCACAAGTTTCAATTTTAGGTGCTTTTGGTTGATGAGATACTTCAACTTTTTCAATAGAACTGTCCAGAGATGACCTGCATTGGACGTCCAAAGTGCTGGATAGCCGTGATGCATCTCTAGCTTCAGTTGACACAAGTCGATTCTTTTCTTCAGTTGGCTGTTCTTCAGACTTTAAGTGAGGTAGCAACTTCAGAGCATCATGGTCAACAGTGAAGCAGGTCTTTTCATTTAATGCTTCTACCGGAGCACATTCAGTGTTTTTAACACATATAGTTCCACAGCATTCAATGCCTGCGCCATACTCAAAATCGCCATTCTGGAGTGGTACAGAGACTATGCCATCTTGAATGCTGGCTGATTCCATTTGATGTGACTCATTTAGCTTGGGTAATTCAACAACTTCAGAAGGAGTGTTGTGCCCATTTGACACCTTATCTGATGCGATTCCAGCATTTATGTAGCCCTGAAAATTGATGATATATGGGATGTTATCATTCAGGTACTTTTGCAACTGAGAAAACATAGTAACTAAGAGAATAAGCTGTTTGCATGTAAAAGGAAAACAATGTTCAATGGTTCAGAACGTCATTGAGCAAGTCATCAAAGAGGTGTGATAGCTGCAGCTAACGACAGGTGGAAGTTGACAGCTTAATCTAATCTCGTAAGGAAAGTCTGGAAAATAATGGAACATGTTATGAAGCCCAGCCTACTAAGGGCAACTCAACTTACATTTTGGTCTAAGAATAAATACACATCACGAATAAGTGCTTCACGTGGCAACTCGTCTTTCAAAGGAACATCCGAAACACCACATTCTGCAAGATTCAATAAATGTTTAACATCCTTACTCCAGCGACTTAGTATCATGTTCCTGGAATGCAAAAAGAAACAGACAGAGAAAATAGATGCAGGGTTAATTCCACCAAAATATGATATTAATATGGTAAAAAGGAAATTAAGGTACATACAGCACAAAAAGTAAAACATTAACATACCGGCACTCTAGGTATTCCTGAAGGCCACCCTTGCGCTTCAAGACTTCCTTGAACTTTATCTTCTCAATTGGTGTAACAGCCTTCGCCTTTAGGCCAGCATGTATTGCAGCAACACCACCCTCATAAACTTCTGAAGTTTTAATCTTATCTTTGGATTTTACAGATTGATCCGCAAAGCCTGCTGAGGGGTTCGAGAAAAGCCCCTGCTCTTGCATTAGAGTGTCCCAGTCAACATCGCCCTCATATGCCATGTCACCATGTTTGCGCTTTTTGGAACTTCGTGTAACACGTCTCACCTTTGATACATTCTTTGTGTCTTCATAAACCAATGGTGCTGCCACATCAGCCATGTCCACATCTTTAGCAGGTGCTGCAATGTCATGCGAAGAACAAGAACCCTTGGCCCCCAAAACAGCAAGATGATCCAAATTTCCCTCTGTAAGCACAGCTGTATTTGGTTCAATAATTTCTGTTATTTGAGCTGGTTTATCATCAGCATCAACAGATGATAATGTCTCTTTTCGCCGAACAGGTTTCTGGGGCACCTGTTTAGGTTTTAGACCAGTTTTCCTTTTAATGGTTGATGTTGGTGACTTGCCTTGAGAACAGTCTACATCATCACTGCTGTCCTTCCCTAGTGCTTGGGAACATGTGTGTGCATCAGAAACACCAACATTGACCGTGCTTGCTGCTGTGCAAGGTGTTTTTTCAGCAAGCTTTCCTGAACAAGGTTTCAACCCAGGGTGATTATTTTCCCAAGCTGAGATTTCAACATGATGAGTGGCCCCATTGGAAGGGTTCCTAGATTCATCCGTCGGTACATTGCTGGCTTCTACATCTTGTAGAAGAGCTTCTCCTAATGAGTGGCGGCATAATCCATCATCTGCCGCCTTCTCTTTCCCAACAGACTTATTTTCCAGATCAGGAGAATCAGAAGACAATCCTCCCAAGGTTTGGTGAGGGCGAACCTTATAGTGTGTAGTACACTTGCTACCATTTGCATTTGCCTTTGCCTTGCGGGGCAACGAGGCTTTTCGATCCTGCACAGCAGCATTCCTCATCTCTTCTTTTGTGCGTCGCCTTCTCCTTTTAGTGCCCTTGGAAGCTGTATCTGGATCCAAAGCAGATCCCTTTTTAAGATCTTCCTTGTCATGTGGAAGAGCCACTTCCACACCTTCCGCCTCCTTCTCTGAGACCTGCCTAGACTTTCGGCCAGATCTCGTAAACAGCTTGGACAAGGAGTTTTCCAACCCCAAATCATCCTGAGCGCAATCCCCAGCAACGTCAACATCCCCCAATTTTATGGCATTCAGATTGCTCTTCTCATCAGCAGCACCATCACATGTATGTACACCACCCTGCACATCTTCCTGTTGATCCAATACCTGAACCTCGGCTCCACATTCAGCCACTGCACCAAAATCATTACCATCACTGCCCTTCTTCCGCTTCTTCAACTTCTTCTTTATGATAGCCAAGGTATCATCCATCTCCCCTGGCCACAAGCCTTCCCTCAGCCACCGCAAGCTCTACAAAGACAGCTAGCTCTACAAAGACAGGACTTCACTTGGGTCATGGGGGTTCAACTGAACCCCCAAAATTCTTCGCAAACTGACCGCACCCTCACCATAAACAGGAGCCAACAAGTGCTATCTCGTAAACTAACGCCGATACCTTGTAGGGTGACGAAGATGAAAAACCTAATCGAACCATAGATCGATGGATTGGGTAAGTAGGGCATCAGGCAGCACGCAAATCAACAGCTAACTGAATGGGGAACAAAACAAACCCTTAAACCAAAGGAATTCACCGAGACAAGCAAGGATTACTCACCAAAACCAGAAGGAAATCAGTCCCTCGCCCTGACGGATCTCCACCCCACACTAGGAAAGAGAACCAGCGCTGCAGCAGCGGTAGCGGCGGCTTGGTAAGGTCTTCTCCCAGCCCACCCGGCGAGGCAACTGCGGCGGCGGCGCAGGCGTGGTCGGCCGCGACGGGGAGGACCGGGTGTTTTTTGCTGGGAGGGGGGGACGGGGACGGAGGCGGGGTGTGTGGGTCGGGAGGAGAGGCGAGAGGGGGGGATTAATACGGTTTATGCTGGCCTGGTTGTTTTGGTTTTTTGGCGATTCTGTGTGCAAAAACAGCTGTTTTTCTGTAATTCTACCAGCATTGAAAAAAACATGTGAGTGGTTTGGTGTAGATTGGAAGCATATAGAAATGTACATAAATAACTTTTAAAGGTTATTATTCATATATACTTGTTTTCTGTAAAAATTCTAGGTTAGTTTCAATGTAGGTTTAAAATGTCTATTCATGTATGCTTGACGTTTTTTAGATTGATACGTTGTTTATATGACACAGTATTTATACGAATGTTTTATTAAAAATATCAACTAAATATGTTGGCAGTGTGTAACTAAAAATACGAGATGGTGATAGAGCACGTATTTTAACACTTTTGCATGGTATTGTAGTAAAGCGCGGGAAAATGGGCGATAAGCGTGACCACTAGCGGTTAAGTTCGTTAATTTAATAATTTGACATGCACTAAACTATAAATACGTCGGTTGGCGTTTATAGTAACATGAGAAATTAATGCTTATACAAACTGCGCATAAAACGACAAAAGAGATGGTAGGTGGACAAATCTAACAAGGACATCAAAGCAAAAAAAAATCAATGTAAGACTAAAAACGCGTGGAAAATATAATAATTTGGTCGCAGAAGTTTGTTAATTTCATAAACTAACATGCGCTAAATTACAAGTGTTTCAAAAAATAACCACACGATGCACCATAACAGACCGAAAAAAGATAGTGAGACAAATTTTGTCGGCAGATCAAAAGGACCGAGCGGGGAGTTAATCCATCTAACCTTGAGGCTATACGTTTGCAAGAAAAATACACCACACAAGACATTATTATGACGGTTGCTCGCAAACATGTGGCAGTGGGTCAAATAATTACAAAATGTTTTTTGTTGTAGCATATTTTGTTTATCATATCCCGAAAACCGTAAAAAAAGAAAGGAATAAGATTGCATGCCTATAGTGAGACCCTCTCCTATATA
>JAZFNS010020007.1:158247164-158261007 GCA_037127165.1 Alloteropsis angusta | reverse complement strand
CCTGGTAGGCACGGCCCGCAGGGCCCACGTGCCTTCTCGACCCGTAGACTGCTGGGCCGGGCCGGCCCGNGGGCCGGGCCGGGCCGGCCCAGTGCCCACCTATAGCGGTGATCGCCCTGTATGCCATCGGAAATTTAACTCATCCCTTGTGTGCCATTGGCTCCACATGTCATACACACAAAAATCATCATCTATATGCCATTCAATGACACACAGGGGATGAGTTAAATTTTCAATGGCATACATAGAATTTATCCTACAAAATGGTATACACAAAATACTCTAGTGACCGTTCTGGCTGGGGAAATCCAGCAGATTAATACTCTTGCTATTCCGAGGAATTCTAATGCTTAGCCTATAAGCAAAGCAATGAGAAGCCAACTGCTCAGCTATTATACTAGAGAAGAAGACCTCATTATACCAAGCCTAGACCTGTATACATGAGGAAAGCGAAACCGCCTCTATCCATAGTTCCATACCTGGCAAGAGCAGTACTCAGCAATCTACGCGGTGAACGGAACGAACCATTCGTGCCGTGTGGGTCACTGATTCTCCGCCTTCCGGAAGATCGGAACTGTTGTTCTGCAAATCTGCACGTAGCTTCCTGCACCAACAAAGCGTTTTTGCATGTGTTTGGATCTTTAGGTTAAAGTCTAGTTTTTGTAACATCAATTATTCGGATGGTAATTAGAAAACTAAACATGATCTAATTATAAAACTAATCACAGAAATTCTTAGCTATTCGCGAGATAAATCTATTAACTCTAATTAATTTATTATTAGCAAATAGATATTATAGCATCACTTTGTCAAATTATAAACTAATTACACTTAATAAATCTGTCTCACTAAATAGCCTCCATATGTATAATTAGTTTTACTAGCAAATATGCCCGTGTGTTGCAACGGGTAACAAATTTACACATCCTTAACCTAATAAACATGGTCTAAAACTCATACGATAACACCGAAATTAAATTGAAAATTTTAGATTAGCATGAAGAGTGCTGAAATGGCAGCACAAGGATTAGGCAGGAGAAGTAACTATTCTTTTTAAGTGTAATTGTTCCAGTACTGCGTAGAAAAATCCAAAACAAGCACGACAGACTGTTTTGAATTCTAAACTCAACAACCAGTTCATGTATAATTAAATTTATCCCAACTTTATTTGAATAAAATGAAAAGACAAATACATTTGTTTAACTTATGTAGACATCCTTAGATAAAATAAAATAATGAAAGAGTTCTTGGTCTTATTATATTCTATAGAAAGGACTTGTCAATCTGAATACGATGAGTTATACAGAGGATTTTCATGACGATGAAATTTTTACCATGAGTGTCGCGTCGCATTGCACGCTGTGCTTTTTCATGGTTTTTCTTTGCTTGTTTTTGCTGATATGTCATGTTTGTGTAGAGGAGCCTCTGATGATCACATATTGCCTGTCTCTGCTCAGGTGTTAAGTTTACATACTGTGCCCTAGCATTTGCACGTCTTGCTTCAATTTGCTCGGTCATGCACTGTAGTTCTGCACTTACTTTCTTTTTTTGACGAGCTTCAGAGTGTTTTCGAAGTAATGCATTCTTCTGCTGATAAGATAGTTTTGCATATCGATCTTNGTTGCCTCTTACGCTCTTTAGGATCTAGGAGAGGTGGCTGGTCACCGGATATCGTAGACCCACTGACATTGCTAATGTTGTCCCTATTTTTGCTGCTGGTGGTGCTTATGTCTTTCAATGGAGTGTTGTCCTCGTATAATTTTGAAGAAACCATCTCCATCGATCTTTTGTCGCGAGGAACATGTGACCTTGCCGCGGTTGTGGGTGTTCTTGACAACGAATTCGAGAGACAATGCGATTTAATGATTCTGCATAACAAGAGGGAATTCCTTTATATATGTACAGGGAATGGTTTGAATCTAGCTCGGTCAAGAGCCCTGACACAAGTACATGTATTAGGAATATTGATTTTTGAAGAAAAAAAGATTATGGGGAGAACTCGTGCAAGACTCTGAATCAGCTACATGATTTTGGGTAGGACCTAGATTTGGCTGCGTCAAGGGGGTGTTTAATTCCGGTGAAAAATTGTGGTGAAAATTTTTGAAAGAGAATCTTACCATTTAGAGCACTAAATGTAGACTAATAATAAAACTAATTATAGATCTCGTCTAGAAATCACGAGACAAATCTAATAATGGTAATTAATCTATAATTAGTGGATGATTACGGTATCATCACTGTTGCAAATCATGGTCTAATTAGGCTCGTTAGATTCGTCGCGCAAATTTACCTGGTATAACTAAAGTATATTTAATACTATATATTTAATAATTAGTTTTATAATTAATTAGTTTTGTATCCGTTTGAGGGCTTTCGCTTGCCGTATGGCTATGGATAATTGATTCTATCTTAACACCCTGTTTAGTTCGGTAACTTTCACCTGCAACTTACATATTGAAAAACGTGTTCCTCTCACAGGACACGTTTCTCAATAGCAATTTTCACCCCCAACTTTCCAATGTAAACACCCCTAAGCACAAATAAAAGAGGAAATATAAAGAGTTCATCACCGCCAAGGTATCCACTGCATCTATTCTGGTATCCCGATCACAATCATCATGACTCCATCCGGAATGAAACAGCAGAGCAGCCCAACAAGGCGATCTCTTCGCCCGTTCTCCGACACGCGGTCTTCCACCTGACGGAGGAGACTGACACGCGGGCCCCGTTTCGTGACGTGCAGCCGTGCAGGCGTCTTCTTCTACGATAGGATCGAGGCGGTGCTCCGGCGAAGTGGTCAACGTCCAAAAGCACACGCACACGCCCGCGGGGGTGGGCGGATCCAGAAATTCTAATCGGCCGGCCGGGCCCGACCAACCACCGTCCCTGCTGTCTCCGATCCCCCCGTTCCGATTCCAAGTTCAGCTTCCGATTTTCCAAATCCCACCCGCCGCCGCCGCCCACCGCGGTCGTGGTCGTGGTCGCCACCCACGACTCTTCCCATCCCCCGAGACTCGTCGCCCATTTCAATTTGGGCGAAGCGAACCACACCACGCCGCAGCGAGAGATCGGGAGCGCCCCCGTGCTGAGCGCGACCGAGGGACGAGGTGTGCCCCGGGCCGGCGATGGAGCACGGCGACCACGGCGGCCACCCGCCGCCGCACTACCCGCCGTACCACCACCAACCGTACCCGCAGCCGCAGCCGCAGCCGTATCCCTACGGGTACCAGTACCCGCCTCCGCCGTCGTCCGCCGCGCCGCAGCCGGGCGCGCCATACCTCGCCTCGTCGCACTCCTTCCACGCCTACGGCCCCGCGCCGCCCCAAGCGCAGCAGCAGTACCACTCCGGCCAGCTCCAGCCCTACCCGCCTCAGCCGCAGCACCACGCCTATCCGCCGCCGCAGCCGCATCCCTCGCCTTACGGGTACGGCCCCTACCCTTCCTCCCCCTACCCATCCTCCTACCCGAGCCCCAGCCACAGCCCGGTGCTCTCGCCGAGCTCCAGCTTCCACCACCACCACCACCACTCTGAGCCCCCGTCGCCAACGCTCTCTGCGTCTGAACCCCCCTCGCCCGCGCCCTCCGCGCCGTCCTACCCCATCGAGGATGTCCTCGCCAACATGCGCCTCTCCCAGCGTTACGACTACTCGCCGTCGCCCTCCGTGCCGCCGCCCACGACCCCCTTCTCGGGCGGTGGGAGCAGCCACGGGGGCGGGATGCAGATGGTGCCATACGGCGCCCCCGCGGGAGGGTCGCAGCACGGCGGCGGGATGCAGATGGTGCCCTACGGAGGGTCGCATCACGGCGGTAGCATCAGGGTGTCGCTCAAGGTGGTGCTGCTCCACGGCACCCTCGACATCTGGGTGCACGACGCCCGGCACTTGCCCAATAAGGACATGTTCACCAAGAAGGTCGGCGAGCTCCTTGGCCCACGCATCACAGGCGCAGTTGGCAGCAAGATGTCCAGCGCAAATATGACCAGTGACCCCTACGTCACTGTCCAGGTTTCCTACGCCACCGTCGCGCGGACCTATGTCATCCCCAACAATGAGAACCCCGTCTGGTCGCAGAACTTTGTTGTGCCCGTGGGGCATGAGGCAGCCGAAGTCCAGTTTGTCGTCAAGGACAGTGATGTCTTCGGTGCTCAGATCATCGGTATGGTGGCCATCTCGGCTGAGAAGCTTCTAACAGGGGACAGGATTGAGGGTGTCTACCCCGTGCTTGAAGCCAATGGCAAGCCGTGCGCTCCAGGAGCTGTACTGAATCTGTCGATACAGTTCATCCCTGTCGCTCGCCTCACAATGTACCACCATGGCGTCATTGCTGGTCCGGACAGTCTTGGTGTGCCCCATACTTACTTCCCACTCAGGCGTGGCATGAGGGTGACCCTGTATCAAGATGCGCATGTCCCTGATGGCTGTCTCCCAGATATATGGCTTGACAATGGGCTACGATACCAGCACGGCCAGTGCTGGCGTGATATCTATGAGGCCATATTACAGGCAAGAAAGTTGATTTACATTGTTGGGTGGTCAGTTTTCCACACAATCCACCTTGTGAGGGATGGAACTGATCCATCACTCGGGGACCTGTTGAAGAGGAAGTCACAGGAAGGGGTGCGGGTTCTTCTTCTTGTTTGGGATGATCCAACATCAAGGAGCATTCTTGGATTTAAGATGGTATGCATTATTTATCATGTTGAAAACATGATGCTTTAAGCTTATTAAGCTACAAGAGAAACATAATTTTGCTTCTACAAATTTTTAATGCTATCAGTGTTCTATAATACTTTGATGCCCTGTCAAATTTATATGAGTTGCTAAGCAGATGCAGGGTAGTGCTAATGATGTTTATCTGCTATTGTAATCAGTACACAAATTTCTTGATTAAACTGTGCTGCAACATTTTTATCCCGAGCAAACAATGATGTAAATGTAATTTGTATATATTTCTCTTGTGTTCAATGTAAAGGATTTGCGGAAATGCTAGCTGTCATCTGTATGTGTAGTACTATAAGCTGATAGTCCTCAACGTAGTGTTGGGTGTCTATCATACAGTTTGGTAGCTTCACTGGCCAGTTGGTATCATGTTCATGTATTTCATGATGTTTAAGAATAAAATTGCACCATGCTTATCAAAGGTTCCCTCTTAGGATGGTTTCATGGGCACACGAGATGAGGAGACACGCAGATTTTTCAAGCATTCTTCCGTTCAAGTGTTGCTTTGTCCACGATCTGCTGGAAAACGACACAGCTGGGTGAAACAGCAGGTTATCTCTAATCCTCAATTGTGATGACGATGTCGTACAAATTTATCAATTATTGTGAATCATATGTTTTTTGTGACAAAGTATTATATCTATCTTTGCCATCTATCGAAGTCTACCCTGCTCTCAATATTTTCTTGTCAAGTGGTCTTGCATTGTACCGTTTCTTTAGTACCATATATTTATGTACAATGTTTGTGTGGATCAGGAAACAGGAACTATTTTTACTCATCATCAGAAAACAGTTATTGTGGATGCTGATGCCGGCAACTATAGAAGAAAGATAATTGCTTTTGTTGGAGGCCTTGATTTATGTGGTGGCCGATTTGATACACCTTGGCATCCTCTGTTTCGGACCCTTCAGACTGTGCACAAGGAGGATTATTACAATCCCAACTTTACTGTAAGTCTTGTTTCTGCGCATTGTCTTATGTACTGATCCTTGAATTTTCTTAATACTGTAAAGGCAGGAACCCTTTTTTTGATACTTGTTATTTGGTTCTTAGTTCAAAAGGAAAATGTTTTAACATTGGAAAATTAACAGTGTTTGGCCTATTCTCTGTCTTTATTCTGTTTCCATTCTGAAAATAATTCTTCTTTGCCGTTTTTAGCATAGGAAAAAAAAAGTTGCCTTGTTCTCTATCTTTACTCTGGCAATTCTGTGAATCGTTCTTCTTTGCCATTATTTTGCAGACAGTTGATGCTCGTGGCCCAAGGGAACCGTGGCATGACTTGCATTCTAAGATCGACGGTCCAGCTGCTTATGACGTTCTACAGAACTTTCAGGAGCGTTGGATAAAGGCCGCCAAACGCCATGGGATTAAAAAGTTGGCCAAATCATATGATGATTCTCTGCTCAGTATTGATAGAATACCGGAAATTATACACATAACTGATGCAGCATATTTTAGTGACAATGATCCAGAGACATGGCATGTTCAGGTATTTATAGTGTTCCTATTGTTGAACTTTTTTTGTCCCTCGTCTTATTTCGCCTTTCAAGCACTGAACTTTCTTTTACTTTGAAATTCAGGTGTTTCGGTCTATTGATTCAAACTCTGCCAAGGGATTTCCAAAGGATCCACGAGCAGCAACCATGATGGTAACTGTTAGTTATAATCTAGCAATGCTATACTATTTAGGTTTTGCCATCTTCTGGTTTGATTAACACTTCTGCTTTGGCTAACAGAATCTTGTTTGTGGAAAGAATGTACTTATTGACATGAGCATACATACGGCTTATGTGCATGCTATCCGGGCAGCCCAGCACTACATATATATTGAGAATCAATACTTCATCGGCTCTTCGTTTAATTGGGATTCAAACAAGGATCTTGGTAAAAATGCACTATAATTTTTTTGTTTTTGTTCTTCTATATAGTATGATGGGTTGTGACTCTTCAAGAAAAAATATTCTACAGTCCATGTTTCCCTTCTCTTTTAACTACACATCTTATTTGCAAACCTTTTCTATATTTCAGGGGCTAACAATTTAATACCAATTGAAATCGCTCTCAAAATTGCAAACAAGATCAAGGCAAATGAAAGGTTTTCTGCATATATAGTGGTTCCTATGTGGCCTGAGGGTAATCCGACTGGTGCTGCTACACAAAGAATTCTTTACTGGCAGGTTAGATTTAACAGTTTTTTCTGCGTCTTGTTTCATGTGTTCCTGTAGATGATATGTTTCCATATGGGTTAATCATGTCTTTGTTTTATTTATACTGCAGAACAAAACCATGCAAATGATGTACGAGACAATATATAGAGCCTTGAAAGAAGCAGGCCTGGATGATATGTATGAGCCTCAGGATTATTTAAACTTCTTCTGTCTTGGCAACCGTGAAGTGGCTGACAACACTAGTACTTCAAATGCATCACATACAGCAAATAATCCTCAGGTGACTACTTTCTTCTTTTTGTTCAGCAAATTATGCTGAGGACTTGGAGCAAATTTATTGTGTTCGTGCAATAACTTTTCATTATAGTACTATAGATAGAGTAGTGAACTGTACATTGAGTTGACCTTTACATGAACTTAGCTCTACAGCTCTCTTTTTCTTGGCAAAGTGCTGGTTTGATTCTTTTATACTGTATTACAACTCTGATTTTATCTATCTCTGCCGCTTAATTCACTGGCAATCCATATCATAGTGATTCTTACAGGATATTGGTATGAGGCCTTGTTTTGACCATAAATGTAGGCCAAATGGCTAGTCGATACACTTCGTCTCTCAGAGGCTATTTGGAAAATTAAGATTCTTACTTGAGATTTTTGTTTGAAAACTGAAAAGAACCTCTGGGTCAATGACTGGAGTGATTTGACTTGCTCATGTGGATGCTCTACCAAAAAGCGTGCATTGTAGATACTCAACCAGCTCTATAATAGGTTGTTACTTGTGGATATTGAACTTGTAATCTATACCCAAATGATCAGTTAGTATTCTTTTTTCTTGCCCTCGTGTAATCAATTTTGGAATTCGACATGGATTTTTCTATGTGCTTTGTTCTTCTCCTGAATATGCCCTGGGTGCAAGCTTTACTCATCTGCTTTGCACTTACTTTTCAGGAACATGCTAGGAAAAATAGGAGATTCATGGTCTATGTACATTCAAAAGGCATGATTGTGGATGATGAGTATGTGATAATTGGATCAGCGAATATCAACCAGAGGTCCATGGAAGGAATAAGAGATACTGAGATTGCAATGGGAGCGTATCAGCCACAGTATACATGGGCTAATAAGGTTTCTGCCCCGCGTGGACAGGTGCTGCCTCATATCTCAAGCTGACATGAAACTGAGCTGTTTGTACTTAGGAGGATTTTATACTTTCATGTTCCCGCTGCCACTTCTTTGTTATTCTATTTGTTTCAGCTGTTTGTTGTGTCAGGGTGCAATTGATTTCATGATGCATGGTGTTGTGCGCTAAATCAAAATTGTTGATTTCACTTGTAGATTTATGGCTACAGAATGTCCTTATGGGCTGAGCACATTGGAGGCATTGAGGAAGACTTCAACTATCCAGAGAGCCTGGAATGCATGAGGCGGGTTAGGCATCTTGGGGAAGAGAACTGGAAGCAGTTCGTTGCTGATGAGGTGACAGAGATGAGAGGGCACCTCATGAAGTATCCAGTAAGCGTTGACCGTAAAGGCAAGGTGAAACCACTACCAGGATGCACAACATTCCCAGATATGGGTGGCAACATCTGTGGCTCATTTACGGCCATCCAGGAAAACCTCACAATATAAATTTTAGTTGTGCAAGGAAAACCTCACAATATAAGTTTTAGTTATGCAAATACATAATCACTGATGACTTTAAAGGTACCCTGGACCTGGAGAACAAAAATAGAGCACTAACTTATGCTGTTTCTTGAGTGTAGATAGGGTGAAAATTTTTGCAAGAGGTATAGGTTGCAGGCAAGTAGGGGAAATGGTAGCAGGCTTTTCCTCTTCTCGATTCATTTAGTACATATACCTAGCCAATCAATTGGTTACCTTTGTCTGGTACCTGTATAGAGAAAATATTGGGTTTAGAGATATGGAATTTATAGTAACTGCCAAGATGTTCAATGTAAATCCTGGAAATTGTCTTCAGTGTAAATTGATCCTGCAGAGTATTGTGAAGTATTGGCCATAGAATCTCTTTGCCCTTTAACTCGGTATTCAATGAAACCGCAAATTCTTTTATTTGCATCATGGCTTTGCAGCATTTTTTTCCCACTTGTTGCGAAATGCTGAGCAATGCATCTCAAGGAGTGTGAAGGGAGAAGAATTAGGAATCAACAAGCGGAAGCTAGAACTATCTCTAGAGAAGGAGTAAAATGTCTGGTGAAAATTCTACTCTAAACGCTGGTGGTGGTGGCCCAGTTACAGATGTCTCGAAATCCATTGTCACCACCCAGACCATGCTGCAATCATGTGATCATTTCCTCCATCTCTCCGCCTGGATTCTGACACCCATGTACCTTCCGAGCATCATGACGGTGGCCTGCGGGTTGGTGCCGGGGGAGTACTTGAAGGTGGAGCTGTCGATGACCCTGAGGCGCTGCACGCCGAAGACCCGGTAGTCGTCGTCGACGACGGCGCCGACCTGGCAGCCGCCGTGGTAGTGCCAGATGGTCATGACGGTGTCCCTGCAGTACTGCTCCGGCGTCCGGGAGTCGTTGGCGTGGCGCGGCAGCAGGTTGACGGGGAAGTTGGCCGAGTCGGTGAAGATGGACTCGACGGAGGCGTTGGCGTAGGTGAAGTTGGCGAAGGCCCGCGACCGGATCACCCGCTCGATCGTCTCGATGCCGTGCACGCACCGGTCCAGGTCCTCCTTCTCCTGGAAGTAGTTGAACGTCACGGCCGGGTTGGCGCGCGGGTCGGCGGAGCGCAGCTCGATGTGGCCCGACGACACCGGCCCCAGGATCTTCTCCAGGATGAAGCCGCCCCGGAACGCCCGCCTGTCCAGCCGCCGCATCGCCTCCGCCGCGCGCTGCAGCGCCTCCGGCGTCCTCTGCTTCGGCGGCAGCGTGCCGAGCTGCCCCGTCTGCCGCACGAATCAGCTGCATTGTCAGAGAATGGTGTGGAAGCACCGGGCAAGCAAAGGCAAGAGGATGGGCACCTGGGGAGAGAAGAGGCCGAAGCTGCGAGCCAGGCGGCGGGCGCCGTCGGAGATGGGGATGCCGAACTCGGAGCCGCTGACGCCCTCGATGAAGCTGCCGGAGCGGGTGATCCCGACGACCTGCACGAGCGAGAGCGCGACGGGCACGGGCGACGGGATGAAGACGGAGTTCATGGGGTTGTCGGCCACGCCCTGCCCGACCATGGGCTGGTCCACCAGCACCTGGACGCCGTGCGCCTCCAGGTGCGCCTGCGGGCCGACGCCGCTCAGCATCAGCAGCTGCGGGCTCCCCAGCGTCCCCGCCGACAGGATCACCTCGTTCTTCCCGCCCTCCTGGAGGTACACCCGGTGCTGCACCCCCAGCGGGTCCGTGAACACCACGCCGTACGCCACCGGGAACGCAACCCCCTCTGCTCACCAACAGTTCCGTCAGATTTCTTCAGTTCAGAACCCACGGTGGCGGTGCCAGCTGCACGCACGTACCCTGCTGCCTGAAGAGGATCCTGGACACGGTGGCGTAGAGGAGCACGGTGAGGCCCCCGGGGCGCGCGTGGCGGAGGAAGTCGGCGGCGGTGTGGCGCTGCCCGCTGTTGTCGAAGATGGTGCCCCCGATCTTGGTGCCCGGGACGTGGTCGAAGGTGAATCCGTTGTCGGGCGTCACGCCGGCCTCGAGCAGCGCGTCGCGGAGCGCCGCCTGCCACGGCGGCACGTCGGGGCGGGACACCAGCGCGCGCTCCACCCAGCGGTAGGACGAGTTGACAAGGCGCGCGTCCCACCCGGCGGCGCGCACGTAGTCGCCGCTGGCGCGCGTGTAGAAGCCGGCGTTGAGGCAGCTGCCACCGCCCAGCACCCGGGCGCGGGCGTTCACCACGCCGTCCTCGGAGACGAAGCGCTGCGCGGGGGACGCCGGGGACGTGTCCGCCAGCGCGTCCGTGAAGTGGTGCTGGTTGGACATGTTGCGGTAGGGGAGGCCACCGCGCTCCAGGAGCAGCACGCGCGAGTGCTCCGACAGCGTCGCCGCCAGCGGGCACCCCGACGTGCCGCCGCCGATCACGATGTAGTTGAACCGCGACACCAGCGGCGCGTCCTGCGCGCGCCGCACGAACCGCAGGTTCTCCAGTTGCTCTGCACGCACATGAGCAGAGCATGGCAATCCAGACATCACGAAACCGCAAAATCCGAACAACATGTCAACACGTGGGTCGGGCACGAACCATCCTCGGAGAGTGCGACGAGGCAGGAGGCAAGAATGATGGCCAGAGCCAACGCCGCCGAGCTCGCAAGCGCCGGCGCCATTTTCGCCGGCAAATTCAGCAGCATTCGTGGTCAGACAGGAGAAAACTTCGGCTCGTTTATATGTTCGGAGTTAGCTCATGGGTAGATTGAGGGTAGATGTTTAAATACTAAGGTGTAAAGATGAGCTGCGAGGAATCGAGGATGTGGTAATTCTGCAAAGAATGGTTTTGCATGCCTGAGGGATGAAGAGCATTTTAAACCGAGCTGGATAATGAGATGGGTGAGACGAATTTGTTGTGAGCAGCAAGTACGAGAGTTTACCTGCCAATCTTTGAGCTTGTTTTGCACGTGCATGGGTTTCATACATAAACAATTCCTGTAGTCTATGTTTGATCCGGTTTTCTCCTCTTTCGTCGGGCTAATTTCCTGTTACGAGGACGACGGAAATGGAACAGAGAACAGACTGAATGCCACTGTCTTTATTTCACCAGGTTAGCACCCGTGCGCTTGTCACGGGAACTAAAAACAATTTGCAACACGATAAAAGGAGCACGGAAATCATGTTGTTTTGGTATCACCATAAACTATAATATTTATGATCGTAACAACATGTTGCTTCGAGCCATATTGAGATGTCTAAGCATAAATTTTAATAAAATTGTCAAAACAAATATGAACAAGGAATATCAACACACATAATTCAAGCACGTAGTTCGAATTAAAGGAAACAGAGATTTTATCATGATAGCCAAGTTTAGCCAGATCCTAATAAAAACCCTCTTTGTAGCAATCTCGGTAGTTGTTACTCTCAAATCTTTCATATTACGCGTTGATCTTGTACCTTTTTTCAATTTACCAAGCTACAACCTTTGAATTTATAGCAAAACCTCCCCACTGATGCAAAATAATTGAAAGAGGAGTTGTTCAATTAGGATTTGAGTTAATAGTTGACCATTTCTGGTTACAAGTAGATCTCCCAGTCTGAAGTTTGAAAAACTTCAATTAATTCCTAACAACTGTAATGGCACAAAAATTATAATCATGACAAAGAGCATACGTACACATCATCTTTAGCATATCTGAAAATTCTAAGCTTTATCAAAAATGAATTTTAACTTATTTTGTACTATGTGCTTCATGAACGAACTTATATTTTAACCATAGCTTATGTACTGTAAGTTAATTTATTAAAGTACTACTTTTTAGGCCATGAATTTAGGTGATTTTTACTTGATTTTTAAAATTATCTCAAGGGCAAGCAACTTAGTGAAAATATAGTTTTTTGAAAAGTTTTTTTTTACTTCAAATTCAGGATTGTTATGATACCAGATCTAAGCCAAGTGGATCTCTACTGTGCTATAGCATCTATGATTGTTACTAAGATTTTTTTATTTTAATCATATGGTAGCTATGATACCAAATCCAAGAAGAATGGACTATTGTAGAATTATACCATCTCCTAAAAATATTAAGATGCTGGAAACCATCTTAAGGATGAAGCTCACATGGCGACTCAAATATAACATTTTTGGACAGATTTTTATTTCAAAAATCACTATAGCTATGGTATCAGATCCATTCAAAATGGGTCGATCTTTATTTATAGCATCAACTCATATTTTTTAGTAGATAGAAAAGGATTTAAGTAGCAGAGAATCAAAAAAGAAAAATGGACAGGGAGGGTGGAGCGCAAGGGAAAAACCTATGTCTTGACTCTTGATTTTTCCGGTCCTTTTGGCCCAACTTTTTGCCAACAAGAGAGAACCTAGAAAAGAGTATTCTAATCATGTATAGCAATTTTGGCCACGTCCAACCACAAAATTGAATTCACATATATCTACTGACCACCATTTAAATAGTCCTTGATGGAGTTTTCACTATTAAGTCATCACATTTCTTAAACTTGGATTTGTGTTGTCCTCTTCGTCATCACCATTGGGTATATGTAAATCAAAATATCCATTCCACCATGTTGCACATACATCTCTGGGCATAATCTGTCCTATCCTAAATTCTAGCCAACAAAGTCTTAAACAATATAATTTCACCATTGCTATCTTATTTATTATGGTTTCTATGTTGCCTTAAATATAAATATCCAGTCCACTAAAGTTTTTTTTAAAAAAACAATTTACACTCAAGATCATCAGAAAAGTTTGAACCCTCAACTACTAAAGCGGATACCATGGGCCATCCATTTGTCGAAACCATGCAAATTTGACCTTTTTGGGTGGTTTCAAAATAGTTTTCCATTTTCTAGTTTTTAAAATAAAGAATATGAAACCTATAGCAAAAAGTTTCTAAAAATGTTATGTATGTGTTAGTGCTCTTTAGAAGTTATTTGGATGTTACATGTTCATGTTCCTAGTACTTTTTAAAAAACAATTCCAAAAAATTGAAAAACCGTCTTTCAAATAGACTTGGTCATTATGTTGGGCTGGGTCATGTTTTTCGTGTTCTGGATTAAAAAAAATTGGCATGTGCCCATCCCGAGCAGATCATCGGGTTGGATTTTTTTGCCCACGGCCGACATGTCGCAAGTGTCAAGTCAAGTCGATTTTTAAGTGTAGCTTTTAGGTTGTGTNCCCCCCACCCCCCAGCGGCCCAGCCCAAGTCCCCTTCCCACGGCGCGGCCTGGCCCAGCAGCTCGCGAGTCGCGGCGTATATATACGCCGAGCCGCCGCTGGCCGAGCCGGACGCCCGAACCCTAAACCTAAATCGATCCCTCCTG
>JAZFNS010020007.1:157673425-157685515 GCA_037127165.1 Alloteropsis angusta | reverse complement strand
CGCTGGGTTTGTCTGGCTTGTCGTGACGCGGGTGGTCGCGTACTCCAGCGCGTGATCGCTGATCAGTGATCACACGGTGGGCGGGCGCCCCCAGCCCCCCGTTGCCGACGGGCTCTGGACTCTGTAGGTTGGACGGAAGCTTCCGGGGCTCGTACTCGGCTTCGTGCACGAGTGTGTCAAGAGGTCGACTAGACCGTGGTCACGTCGAGCCATCCCATGATCCATCCCTCGTCAGTACGGTAGAGATCTTTACCTTACGGCTAGGCAGCCGGCTAAGTAATCACTGGGTTCGCTAATAGCAAAACTGCGCCCGCAAACAGAACATTCTGTTAGCAGGGAGCTAGATCAGAAGGGGAATTTGGAAATTGGAGACGGAGAATTGAGGGGAAAGAGTTCAGAAGAACAGAGAAGAAGCAGAGAAAAGCGAGACAAGAGGATACGCTACGATGGCAGCTTGTGCCAGCTTTACTTTTCTGTTCATTTGTGAAAAAGTTCTGATTACATGCGTTGCCGTTTTATAGATCAACGGTGCGAATCGGGCTTGCTTAGCCAGTTACACAGAAACGTAATCTGCGAGGCGAACGTTGGGCCGCCTGCTCCGTTTCACCAGCGAGAGCCCATCAGCAGGAGTCGGCCCAGTAGTATCAGCGCTGCTAACATCCCCTCCCTGTTGAGATGCCGCTTGACCCCAAGCGGTAGCAAATGGGAACTCTTGCTGAAGCTTGATCAAATCCTCCCAGGTAGCCAATTCAGCCGGCCAATTCGACCACTTGATGAGACCCTGCTTGACAGAATGTAAGCCTTTGGTAATCAATCTGGTCTTGAGTATTGCTTCAGGGACACGAAGATCATCCAGATCAGAAGGTAAAGGAGAGACCGACTGAGGAGCTGGTAGAGTTGCTGGTTTCAGTTGAGAAACGTGAAACACTGGGTGAATAGAAGAAGATTCAGGTAGCTGCAACTTGTAGGCCACTGAACCGACGCGGGCAAGTACTTCAAAAGGTCCGAAGAACTTGTAAGCAAGCTTTTGATTAGCGCGAGGAGCAACTGAACTTTGAATGTATGGTTGCAGCTTCAGGAATACCATGTCCCCGACCTGAAACTGGCGCTCAGTTCGGTTTTTGTCAGCCTGTCGTTTCATACGCAGACGAGAGCGAGTAAGATGTTGCTTAATCAAGGTCTGCATCAATGACCGTTCTTGCATCCAGACATCGAGGTCCACAGACTGAACTGCATCAGCAGGAGTAAGACCAAAGTGACGAGGAGAATAGCCATATAAAGCCTCAAATGGAGATCGGCCAATTGCAGAATGCTGACAGGAGTTATACCAAAACTCGGCAAGATGCAACCAATGAATCCATTTTGATGGGCAAGCATTGACAAAGCACCTTAGAAAGGTCTCCATGGTTTGATTTAGTCGTTCGGTTTGGCCATCCGATTGAGGGTGATAAGATGAACTCATGTGAAGTTGCACATCAGCTAATGAAAACAGCTCCTTCCAAAGGTTACTTGTAAAAACCCGATCACGGTCAGACACTATAACAGAGGGCAAGCCATGCAGACGGTATATCTGGCTCATAAAAAGTTTAGCCACACTGGCAGCAGTGAATGGATGACGTAGAGGGAGAAAGTGAGCATACTTAGTGAAATAATCCACCACCACCAGCACGCAATTGGCCTGACCAGAAGTGGGTAGCCCTTCAACAAAGTCCAGTGAGATAACTTGCCAAGCAGACTCAGGCACAGGCAAAGTCTGAAGAAGACCAGGCAATTTAGTACGATCGGGCTTGGCTTGCTGACAAATGACACATGCAGAAACAAAATTCTTGAGCATTTGCTTCATTCCTGTCCAAGCAAAGAACTTTTTTAAACGAGCATAAGTCACAGGAAAACCGGAATGGCCTCCCAAGGCACTAGAGTGACAGGCTTGCATAAGTTGGTGTTGAGTTTCAGTGTCAGAGCCAATCCAAATTCTGCCCTTATATCTCAAAATACCACCCACATAAGAAAAACCAGGCACAGCATCAGGCTTAAGCAGCAACTGTGTGATCAGTGAAGAAGCATAAGAATCAACAGAATAACTGGCCTCTACTGACTGTAACCATTGGGGCACAACAACTGATACAGCAGCACAGTGGAAATCATGTTCAGACTTTCTAGATAATGCATCTGCAGCTCGATTTTCCAAACCTTTCTTATAGATGATCTTGTACTGGAGACCCAGCAGTTTGGCAAAAACCTTCTGTTGCCATGTAGTATGCAACCTTTGTTCAGTAAGTTGTGTGAGGCTTTTCTGGTCAGTAAAGATCAAGAATTCAGCATGCTGAATATAAGCCCTCCAATGTTGTACTGCCATCAAAATAGCCATATATTCCTTTTCATAGGTAGAGAGGCCTTGAGATTTAGGACCTAAAGCTTTACTGATGAATGCCAAAGGGTGGCCATCTTGCATAAGCACTGCTCCTATGCCACTGCCTGAGGCATCTGTTTCAATACAAAACACCTTGTTGAAATCAGGTAATGCTAGCACTGGGGCTTGACACAAGGCAGTTTTCAGGGAATTAAAAGCAGTATCATGAGCTGAAGTCCACACAAACAGGGAATGTTTCTTGAGTAACTCAGTGAGGGGCTTGCTGATAATTCCAAAGCCCTTGACAAACTTTCTGTAATAACCTGCTAAACCCAAGAAACCCCTAAGCTCTTTAGTATTAGCAGGCACTGGCCAAGAAGAAACTGCAGAGACTTTGGCAGGGTCTGTACCAACACCTGCAGCTGAAATAACATGCCCCAAATACTTAATTTCTTGTTGAGCAAAAGTGCACTTGGACAGTTTAACTTTCCATTGATGCTGGTTCAAGAGTTCAAAGACTAACTGTAAGTGATGTATATGGTCTTCCCAAGTAGAGCTGTATATTAAGATGTCATCAAAGAAAACCAATACAAACTGTCTCAAGTAAGGAGCAAGGGTAGAATTCATAGCTTCTTGAAAGGAACCTGGTGCACCAGTTAAACCAAAAGCCATAACTCTGAATTCAAACTGGCCAAAATGTGTAGAAAATGCAGTTTTGTACTCTTCACCCTCTTTCATTCTTATTTGATGGAAGCCAGCCCTTAAGTCCAAACTGGAAAACCACTTTGCATGTGTCAACTCATCAAGAAGTTCATCAATCACTGGAACTGGATACTTGGACTTAACAGTGATGGCATTAAGATGTCTATAATCAACACAAAAACGCCATGTGTTATCCTTCTTCTTGACCAGGATGACAAAGGAAGAAAAGGGACTTGTACTTTTTTGGATAAAGCCATTGTCCAGCATTTCTTGTATTTGAGATTCAATTTCAGATTTAAGAGCAGGTGCATATCTGTATGGCCGAACCTGTACTGGTGAAGCACCTTCAATCAGTGGGATAGTATGGTCAAAAGGTCTTGAAGGAGGAAGCTGAGTTGGCACTTCAAACAATGTTGGAAATGAGTCAATTAGTGTCTGTATCTCTGGATGTAATGCTGGAGCATCTGATGGAGGAGAAGAATTATCCACAGCTTGTACTGCAGAAAGCTGCACCACTGTCCCTGAAGGAACTTGAGCACCACAACCATGTAACTGTACCCAACAATTGTTATATGGTATAACCATCCATTTCTCATCCCAATGTACTTTCATGGGGCTAAATTGTTGTAGCCAATCCATTCCAACAATCATATCATAAGAAGATAATGGAATAACCTTTAAGTCTGAACTGAACTGATGTCCATCTACAGACCACACAGCTTGGGCAATATGCTCCGAACACTGCAACTGTTCCCCATTAGCCACTTGCACACTGAGCTGATACTGCAAGGGTGAAATTCTAGAAAGCTTGGCAGCAACTGAAGAACTCACAAATGAGTGTGAACTGCCTGAGTCCACTAAAATTCTGACAGAAATGCCTTGGATGTCACCAGATAAGCAGAAAGACCGAGAAACAGGCCCATCCGACACAGCTGCTAAGGAAAGCATCAAGAATAACTGCCTGTCATCAGTGTTGTCAAATTGTTCAGAAGAAGAATCCTCAAGCTGAAACACATCAAGAAGTTCCTGGATCACTTGCAACTGAACAGATTCAGAACAAACGTGCCCCCGAGACCACTTAGCAGCACATTTTTCACAAAGACCCTTAGCTCGGCGAAAGGCACGCAAAGCTTGCCAACGTTCTTCAGGTGATTTCGGTTTCGGGCCATCAGGAGGCTTCAAGTCGTCAGCAGAGACAGTGGACCGAGCCTTGTCCCATTTGCCTGGGGGAGCAGGTAAAGGCAGAGGGGTCTTGAACACAGGTTTGGCAAACCCATCAGATCGCCTGAATTCCCTCCTCTTGCCAGGATCAGACACCTCCTCCTGCAATTGAGCAAGAACGAAGGCAGTATCGAGAGTGGTAGGACGCTGTAACAGTACAGAAGAACGATACTCCTCCTTCAATCCATCAATAAAACGCATGGTATAATACAAAGGATCTGTGGTACCCTCATAAGCAATCAACTGGTCTACTAGGGACGCAAATTTTTCAATATATTCAGAGACCGAACCAGACTGTCTAATGTGAAATAGTTGGCGAATGAGTAGTTCATGCTGATCACGACCAAAACGATCTAACACTAACTGACAAAATTTCCCCCATGAACAAGTTTTAAGAATCCGCTCTACTGATGGTAACCATCTAGCAGCTGAATCGGTGAAATACATGCAAGCCAACTTGATTTTCATATGAGACTCTACTGGATAGATGTCAAAATAGTCATCACAGCGACTCATCCACAATTTTGGATTCTCCCCATCAAAACCAGGAAAATGCAGTTTAGGCAACCTTCCCCCAGATTGATTCCGACTTCCTCCCTCAAAAGTACGACCACCACCATCAGGAAAACGCTCAAGCGATGGAAAACCAGTACGAGTAGGAGGAGGGGGAGGACGAGGAAGTTGGGACACGGGTTCTGGAAACACACCATTGGCCGGGGAATGCATCAGGGTCGTAACGACACCATGAGCATCCTCCCGTGTAGTCGATTCGACGTGGTGCCCGTTGGGCCTGTCGGCTTCAACCGCAGCAGGTGGGCGCTGGGTAGCCGGAGGTGGAGAAGCGAAGATGCCCGGAGATGGAGCCGCGTTCTCCTTCACGGATCGGTCCCAGTGCTTGGTAAGCTTCTTCACCTCAAGACGGAGATCCTCCACGGAAGCTTCCATCCCGGGTTTCCAAGTCTCGAAGGACTTGGCCGCCGTTTCCAGCACGACCACCCGCTCTTCACGCGCGGAATCCAGGGACGAAAACTTGCGATCCCACTTCTCATCCTGCTCGGTGAAGCGGCGATCCCACTTGTCATCGTGCTCGGTGAAGCGGTGGTTGATTTCGTCGATGATGAGCTTGGTCTCCGGGTTCATGGCACCCATCTTGCGTTGGAACCTGGTGTAGTGATCGTGCGAAGACGAATCCAGCGTCGCGATGAATCACCACGAACTAGCGCCGCGTGAATTGGAATTACAGGATCCGATCTCGCGACGAACACAAGATCAGGAGAGCCAAACCGAATTCGTTTGCAGCACTGGTCAATGGAATCGGATTCAATCAGCAACGGAACTCGCGAGGAACGAACGAATCTGATACCAATTGTTAGCAGGGAGCTAGATCAGAAGGGGAATTTGGAAATTGGAGACGGAGAATTGAGGGGAAAGAGTTCAGAAGAACAGAGAAGAAGCAGAGAAAAGCGAGACAAGAGGATACACTACGATGGCAGCTTGTGCCAGCTTTACTTTTTTGTTCATTCGTGAAAAAGTTCTGATTACATGCGTTGCCGTTTTATAGATCAACGGTGCGAATCGGGCTTGCTTAGCCAGTTACACAGAAACGTAATCTGCGAGGCGAACGTTGGGCCGCCTGCTCCGTTTCACCAGCGAGAGCCCATCAGCAGGAGTCGGCCCAGTAGTATCAGCGCTGCTAACACATTCGTGTGAGGGAACAGGCCAGGAGAGGAGGGAACGGTGAACGGAAGTCCAAACTACAAAAGGCGTTACGGGCCTATGCCCTGCATCGCGGCCTGGCCTGTCCGCCTCGTAAGATGGACCACTGGTCTCGGCCCATCTCGTGTGTCAGCCACTTTATGGCCTAGTAAGAGTGTATAATGGTTCCTCTCNTCGTAGCTCTCCTGGGCCCTGGCCTATCTTTCTATCGTTTCACTCGACTCGTAACTAGAGACCTGCGCATTTCGGTGGTGGTCCAGACCAANGCTTGGGCCGCGCACGACCATATTAGCGACGTGTGTGTCCCAAACCGGGTAAACAACTCGGCCCACAAATGTAAAACGCACGTCAACATGGACCAGCAAAATGCTCTCGGACATTACGTGTGAATGTGACCTTCGAACTCCAAGTTCCTCGACATTCGTCAAATAGACAATTTCCCATAAATATAATATCATCATGATGGACCAGTAGCTTCAGGTCAAGATTCGATCGTAATCATGACGTAAACCGTGGTTTCCGTTTTAGCTCTCCGATGAAAATTTATTTTCGCTTTGCCAGGGCGCAAGTCTTTATATGTGCCCATCCATAGTGCACACAAAAAAATTAAGATATGGCGAAATTAATGGTATAGATCATACTACCTTCGGTTCAGTAAAAGAAGTTGTTTAGGACAGCGACATGGTCTCTAAAACACAACTTTGACCTCTTGTTATAATAAAAATATTTATGAAAATGTGATCTATGTATACTTTTATGAAAGTATTTTTTAAAACAAATCTATTTATATATTTTTCACATTTACAAACTCAATAATTTAAAAGTTATTGATGATTTATATTCCCAACGTTTGACCCAAACCTTGTCTAAACGACTTCTTTTATTGAACCGGAGGCAGTATATAGTAATATGTCAGTGACACACAATAATGAATAAGTGTTAGACAAGAGATTTACGGAAAATCGAGGTATGGCAAGTGCCACACCTTGCCATATTGGGTCCTCCCCCTGGCTAAGGCTATTCTTAGGCCAGTCTCAACAGAGGGTTCATGGAGAGTTTCATGTCATAAATTTTGCTGATGTGGCAAGGAGAGAAGGAGGGAGTTTCATCCCCATGAAACTCAATCTACACGGTTAACTAGTTTTGGAGTCTAGGTAACTGTGCGATGAAACTNTTGTGCAAGATTTTATTTTCATTGTGCGGTTACCAAGAGTGTCATGTCATATAAGGCTATTTGAAATGATGAATGAAACAAATAACCATATATGTTGTACAAAATAGATATTAACAATTCATCATTAAAACATATTTATGGTATACCTATTGGTCCCATAAGCAACTAAAAAAATGAAATGTCGTTTGAAACTGCCTCCTCTAATGCATAGTTTCATGATGTGATTTCATATGCTTCAAATTGCAACAACATTTGTCCGGTTTTGAGCTTTTCCATTGCATCCGATGTTGACATGTTGTTGCCTGACCGAGGTAGGGTCGCATTTAATCAAGCACATTACTATTTTTGTCTAAGTTAAACTATTTTAAAGTTTTCCTGTTTTAAAAAAATCAATTTGCAGGACCAATAGGTATACCATAAATATGTTTCAATGATGAATTAATAATATCTATTTGGTATAATAAATATTGTTAATTTATAAAATTGATAAATTTTAGAATGGTTATACTCAAAACAAAGATGAAGATATACTACAATTCAAAGTGCATATCTTTATCTTTGTTTTAAGTATCAAGATTTACGGTATGTGTGTTTGCCGTTTGGATCATATAATCTAGCTTATAATATGAAGAATAATCTCGCATAGATAATAACATCATAAATTACACTACACATTATATAATCTATATTCTCGTATATTATTATAAACCTATAAGCTGATCTAGAGGAACGTTTATTCCAGGAAACAAACAACGGAAGTATTTTTCACGCCAATCGTGCAAGGATTAGAATCCAGAGACTGGTGTACCATTTCTTAGGCGGATATTCGCGCAGAGGGAGACCAATCATTCACGCACACCATGACGCACAAAACCCACTATCACTATAAACCGATAAACGCCATGCTGACTCCAGCAGTTTATACTTTATATTATATGGATTCGCATACAAAGGGACAAAATCTTGAAAGCCTCTTGTGTCCAATAATCCAAGGACGTTCCTGCCACCGTTTCAGTGCATGACATCGACAAAGAACACCAACAACAGCAGCAAAAAGACTAAAAGAGAGCCACAATTACGCATTATCGCGATACATTTGCACAAGACCTAGCTCAACATTAGCAGGTCAACGACGGATTAACGTGGCCAAAGCACCTGGCTTGATTGGAGCCTGCACTATATGAAACCTCCGGTTCTTTTTTCTAGTGCTCGACCCTCCCTCGTAAACGACCTGTATCGTATCGGCGATCGAGCCAGAGCCAAGCCCTGCCTTCCGTTTCCTTCTTTTCCTCCTCTGCCGCGCCATGTCGTCGATTCGCCGGCCCCCTCCGTCTCCTCCTCTTCCTCTCCACACCTCGGCGGCCACGGCGAGCACCTCCTCGCAGACCGGCCGCGCCGGAGGCGTCGGTCGGCGGAGGTGGCGCGTCCCCACGCGCGGTGACCTCCTGACCTTCCTCATCGCCGCCATGCTCTGCTCCGCGTCCTACTGGCTGGGGATATCGCACAACAGCCGCGGCGTCACGGAGAGCCGCGTCCTCGGGCTCAGCGCCGCCGCGCCCGGCGGCAAGTCGTCCTGCGTCGTTCGCGGCGTCCGCGAGGGCGACACCGACGAGCCGCTCGACTTCGAGGCACACCACGACGCCGAGAGCGCTGGGCTCTCCGTGTCCGTGTCCGCGGCGAAGGCGAGGACGACGACCGGCGCGCGGCGTGCGTTGCTCGGCACCGGAACGGCGCCCGCGAGCCGGGCCGTGGCGCGCAGGAGGTGAGCGCGCGTCGACGGCGACACGCGCGGACGCCCCGTCCCGCGTTCCCGGACCGTCTCCTGGGCCGCTCTCCGCCCGCGCCGGCCTCGACGCCAGAGAGAGCACCATGGTGACTGGCCGCAATCCCGGGGACATTCATGGTCGCCGTTTTCATCCGTTCGGAAATGCAAAACCACCGTCTGGTCCTCCTTTTTTTCTTTATCGAACAAATGGATGATTTCGGAGGATGTATGTGAAAAACATTCTTTGCAGCGATAGGGACCTGTTGGATTTTGGTTGATCTAGCAGAGGGCCTTTCCGGATTTGTTTTCCTTGTACATTTATTATTGTGGCGCTGGTGCGTGCGTCAGTGCGTGTGGCCGGTGTGGGCGAGTGGGCGACCAAATCAAGAAAGGACTGCGGCCGCCGGCCGAGGAGTAGGACATCCAGTGACCTCGTCAACGAAAGCTCAGTCCGGCATCGTCGTGCACGGTGGTGCAGTCGTCGCGTAGAGCAGGCGAGAGCCGCCGACGCCGACTAGGAAAACCGTGAGCTGTTCCGTATGACGACTGTCAAGACGGGAACATGCTGCTCCTCTGTTTCCTTGCGATGCCAGGATCATCCTCGAATATACCAGACGAAATTCTGTCTGGAGACGCGATAAGGCGACGCGGTAGCGCGCGCGTTTTGAGTCAGCGATGCTTTGAAGTTGTCGATTCAGGACTCTGATTCTCTGAACCGATAAGCGTCCGTGTGGTGTGGCGTCTAAAGAAGAGCGGTTGCACTGCCGACTTGTCCGGTACGGTCGTCGTCTCGATGGCGGCGGGAGCTCACCGGGAACGTGCTTGCCAAAGCTCGCCATGGGACCGAAGCGCGTCCGGCCCCCGAATCCCGTGCCTTGCCGTCGCATACTCGCATTAGACGTGGCGCGGCGTGCCTGCTGCGTCACGGCATGGCGCCGCGTCTACCATCGTCAGCGCCGGCAGTTCTGCCCGAGCGTGACCGCCGCCACCACCGTGCGTGGACTGCAGCATTCGGAGCCCCCGGCTGGAGGAGGCCGTCATCAGCGTGAGAGAGAGAAGCGATGCTTAATCTTTAAAGTAGTTCAAAAGACGAGTTGGAAGTTGGATTTGGATGCCAACAGCAATTGAGCCCAGTAGAGTGCTGGAATAGAAAAGGCTCTTGACGATTGTTTCGGCCCAGGCTACAAGCCGTAAGGGTTCTTCACAGTTTCTCAATTGTGGCCTGCTTATGCCCGTCAAAAAGGCTCTACTGGCCTGATTATACTCCGGCACGGCGGCACCAGTGTGCACTACGTATCCTTTAAAAAACAAAAAAAAGTGCACTGCGGCCCGCGTGTTCAGATGAAGCGTCAAAAAAATTTCACCCTACTTTCACCACTAACGTATCAGGTACAAACCATTTCTCTAAACCCATGCAAACTATAACAAAATAGTCCTCTAAATAAACCAAAAAAATCACACATATAAATGATATGATGATACACAATCTTGTAAAATATATTTTCAAACACAACTTCGTTTGTGAGATATAAAAATAACCAATTATAACAAATCATTTGGACAACTTTCTGGCTTGAAATTTGTTATTTTTTATCTCACAAATGAATTCGAGTTTGGACAAGATATTTTACAAGGTTGTGTATCATCGTATCATCTACATATGTGACTTTTTGGGTAAATTTAGAAGACTTTTTTGCTGTGGTTTGCACGAGTTTTCATGGAGAGGTGGTTTGTACCTGATACGTTGCCATTAAATAAAGTCAGTTTACAAAACTATTTCTACAACCCCTGGTAAATTCGCGAGACGAATCTAATGAGGTCTTTGACCGCACGATTAGAGAATGATNTTGTAGCATTACTATAGCAAATTATGGATTAATTTGGCTCATTACATTCGTCTCGAAAAGTTATACTTATCCGTGAAAAAGTTTTGCAAATAGACTTCATTTAGTACTCTATGCAAGAAAGATTGTTTTGGACAATTTTTTTTCTAAACTAGTAATCCGAACACGGCGGCGCAAATGAGAAATCCAAAAGCTTGACCCTCCCAAATATTGAGTCAACAGGAGCAAGGAGACGAAGCTTCCGCTTCCGCTTCCGCGCGTCATCGTCGGGAGCGACCAGAACTGGACTGTTCAATGTGCAGCGACCATGGAGCGTCTCACACCGTCGGGCTTGGCCCTGACGTCCCAACTGCACACGACGAAGGAGGGGTGGAGGATAAGATGGGACCCGTGTCCTAGAGAGGTAGGTTTTGGAACGCCCGGGGTGTATATTCCCGATCATTCCTGAACAGTGAACATAAACTGGGCAGCTGGAGCTGGCCAACTTCCGCGAAATCGACAGAATTACCATTCATGACACGTACTATATATGCTATCGCTAACCATGGATTAGCACGGGCTAAGCAACTAGTTTAACTAGATGAATTCACCGCGCGTTGCCGCGGGATTGCAGGGACACCTTTGTTATGAGATTGAAAATTATAATTTCATAATTTAGTGATGAGTATGATAGAATAGTGGTAAATGACGTGGACAACTTTCCACTTAGTGGGTGTTGACGTGGATAGTTTGCATGAAGAGCTTTAAGAATGGTGGTTTACACTTAGTGGGTTGTGATGTGGACAGCTTACATGAAGAGCTTTAAGGATGGTGGGCTGTTAGTGGGTATGAATTATATAGATGTATAAGACTATCCGCACTCGTGGTACTCCATCTCTCTACTCTAAAACAAATATTTCTGCCTGGTCATCAAGATTCTCTACTCTATCCTAATTTCTGCTGCACTCGTCATCTCCAATATCTCATACTCTATCCCAACTACCACCCGTAGGGCCCACCAGTCAGCGTCACCTCCTTTTCCACCATCCTCTCCCCCTTTCTCTCTCTCCCTCATCCTCTCCGTCTCTCCGCCCGTACATCTCTCTCGGTCTTTCTTCTCCCCGCGGCGGCGGCTCTGCCCGCACCAACACCTCCCCGTGGCGCGCGGCGGTGGCTGCAGCAGCCCGGCGCGCGGCTGGTCCCCTTCCAGCGGCTCCCTCTACCTCTCCCCCTCCTCCTCCTTCTCTCTCTCTTTCTCGCAATAGCATGTCGCACTGGCGGTGGCAGCCGCAACATTGAAACCAAAATCTGCTCTGGGAGGGCCGCCTCTCCTCTCCTC
>JAZFNS010020007.1:157380733-157399796 GCA_037127165.1 Alloteropsis angusta | reverse complement strand
ATCTGGAACCTACATGCTGATGCTCACGATTTCGATAGTCATACCGGTGATTTGGAGGAGATTTCTCGGCCTTGCTGAGGAGAAAAGGTGGTTTATGAATTCGCAAAATGGTGATCTAGAACCACTAAGTGTAATTACTTCAGTATATCTGATCCAAAGCAGCAAAGTAGTATTACTACTGCAGTTTGGTTGCCCGTGTTTACAACACTCTTGCCCGTAAAGAATATGGAGTCATGGAGGTGACATAGAAAACACTAATGTCCATTACAAGTACCTGTTCTCTTTCAGTGGAATGTTTTCCTTACCATTACACTTTACAGTTCTTACCAATGTTCACTACACACGGTACACTGAGTGAAACCTTATTGTGAGAAAACAGGCTCAAAAATAACCATGGAAATATGCCTATCCATGATATAAGGTGCGCAATGAGTAGCATAGTAACAACTTTTCACGACAGTAAAAAAGGTCAGTCCGGTCTTGCTGTTATTGGTTTTCTCGCCAGATCTCAGAACATATTGAGCAAATTCTTGCATATACAACTCTATCTCATCATCAACATGGCTTATCGTTTCTTCATTCTTGTCGGGATCCTATAAAGTCACACATCATTAGTTCAGCATGTTTGCATGACAAACTGAAAATAAAGGTAGTCTTTGAAAATACAAAATAAAATCAAAATTTACATGATGTTAGTGATGATGGCATATTGGATATTTGTTCACCTTATATTTTATTTGCCAAGAAATTGTTTTTTCTACCACTGTATCCTTATTCCATTCAACATGGACGAAATACAAAAAGTAAAACTGAAAATACACTTCAGTACTCCTCAAACAGCTATGGGAAAAAGCAAATTTAGTATTTACTAATTCTGAACAGATTGAATGATATAGATAAGGCTGATATGGCAAATTCATTGGTGAGTAATAGTCCCTCCCCTAGAATGATGTAGTTTAGGACATCAACATGGTCTAAAAAATGAAACTTTAACCATCCACATCTTTAAAATTGTATTGTTTTATAAACTGAAAATAAATATTATAACATTAATTTTTATGATGAATAAAGTAGTAGCATCGTTCTTATGTTGCAAAAATATTTGTATTTTAGTCACTAATGGCCAAATTTTAAAGAATTTGACTTAAATCATACAAACTTAATATCACTTATATTTGTCTGATGGGGTAAGAAGCTTGTTTATCTTATGTAATTGTTTTCCTAAATTATTGTGGTTGGTGGTAAAGTCTAAGTTTGATGGTGAAACTTAGGAGTTGATCTGGGAAATCTCCATATGTGTTCGGTGGTAGGCACTTTTGTATGTTTTCGTAGCTAACACTAGAGTAGACAAGGATTAAAAAACATATAGAAGCGAAAGCATGCATTGGCCAACTGCAGGGATAGTAGTCCTTCATACTCATTCCATCAGAAGCAGGAGAGGAAAGATTGCATCACGTTTGTTTATTTGAGAAGGCCTTAGGGATCAGTTGCAAGCCCATAAAAAAATAACATAAATGATATAAAGGAAGTTCTTTTTCTACCCAACAATTCAGTTTGTCCACTTAAACCACCCAATACCAAATTTTGACACTTTTAATTCCCCAAAACTATTTAAACCTGGGATAATTTACCCCTAGATGAAAATTTTCTTTTCTATTTCTCCATACAAAAACGTCAGAACTTTTTGTGACCATTTTCGTAGGTCTGAAGCACCATGCAAAGTTCATGAAAATGCAGCTGCACTACGCAAAATTATAGCAAAGATTTGGGTCTTCAACAGAGTTAAGGTAACACACAGCTGTATACTATGCATAAGTTAGCTTGCCAGGTTCTTTTATTGGAAGATAAAGAATCGTAGAAAACATCATATTATAAATATAGCTATGTACAAAGGGAGGAAACTGATATAGGGTTACCTGAGATAGTAACATCTTATGGTTAAGACTGTCACAAATAGATCTTGTGAGTTGAATAATCTGATCACCATTCTTGTTGTGTATCAATGACACAGCCTCACCAATGCGCCCAGCACAAATCTCAATTATTTGAACTAAAAGCAAACATGTTTGTTTATCATGGACCATGCATGACCCTTCCATAGCACTGGATTCATTATATATATTGTCTTCTATGTTCATCTTCTCCCTTATCCATTCAATCCACTAGAAGTTCAGAGAAGTACGTGTATTATGATGATTGCTGAACAAAACTATGTAGTTACTTATAATAAGTGCAATTTTTTTTCTAACTTACAGCTGATTTCAAGAGTTTGTGGATGTACTCTGGCCCTTCGTGAATTGTTTGTGCTTCTTGTGCTAATAAATCAGTAAGTTGCAGAAGTGCCTTCAGAAGAATAGCATCATTTTCATTTGCATCAAGCCTGGATGTACCATTTATCTCACATCAGTTGGTAGTAGATTGTATCAAGAAGAAGATATCGGTCAAAGTTCAATCGTGCTAATTAATTTCAACCATATATTACACCATGCAATGGAGAAATTAAATAACAAATCACTACGAAACAAGAGTTATTTCTCCAGTAAGCACTTCTTATGTTGCACTACATTAGTATTCAAAAGGTTTCTTTGTCATGCTACAAACCAAACTGTATATCATAATTCTTAAATAAGTTGTTATGACCGGCATTCAGTGTCAGAGGAGGAACCGTGGCTGAAGGGCAGAGAACGCGCCCACGCCGTAGCAGTTTCTGTCGTGTGGCAGTTTACCCAGGGTATTAGGAGAAGTTATTCAATGTATTAGGAGAATCTAGAGTTGGTTATTTAGATAAGTATTTAAGGAGTCCTGTAACTACTGGATTGGGTTTTATGCTTGGGATCAGTTCTGATCTCCGGTGTCTAAGCGGTTTCCTGCAGCCTGCTGCCTCCGGCTACGCACGGCTACTCCCTTCGACGGTCTTCCCCTGACATAAGTAGCCTCCATATGTTGGTGGTTTTTGTCATGTATTAGTGGAACAATCAAATCAAATTAGTCACCATACTGTTATCCATATTTCTTGTTCTGATATGACAAATCAAGTTATTATTGTGGCACATGCTGGATCACTCAGCTGGATATCAAAGATAACCAAGATACTGTGCTCACGGCATGATACATACCTTTTTTCATCTGGACAATGGAGGAAACATTCCAAGCTTTCTCTGAAGGGTAAATTATTCCGAAGATGTGTAGAAATTGTGTTGGCAAGTATTGCCACTCTAGCCCATGCAAGTCGCTCGGTGGCACGGCTTGGTTCATAAATGCAAGCAGCAGCTAGAAAATAAGATCTCAAAAGATCTTCTTCTGCCACTCCAAAATCCACAAGGCCATTCTCAGTGTACCACCTAGGCATAGTACCAGAAACTGTATCAAAGGTAGATGGAAATTTGACACTGAGAGTTACTCAACTAGTTGATCATTTCTGTTTTATGCCACTCATGGACTTTCCTATATATTTTTGCTCTAAGGAAAATATTAAAACTATCATAGTATTTTTTTCCACTCATCGATCGACTAGCTCCAATTAGCAAAATAAAAAGGAAAAAAAAATAGATGTTTCCATTCCCTTGTATATACATACTTCTGCAGATTTTGCCACTCAAGCCGATGTAGAGCCTGGCAATAATTGAAGTCCATTCTTGCCAACTCAAGATATACATTGTTATTCACAAGAGGCATCCTGCCAAAGGTTGGCCATTACATAGAGGTAATTCAATCTTACTTGCATTGAAGAATATGTAGCATAGCCATGGACCAAATTATTTGGATAACATATACAAGTAATGGAAGTTACCTGTAGAGCGTCTTTCCAATCCAAACATCATCATAACCACCATAGTGATCTAGATAGGCTCTTGCCTCTACACGTGGCAAGCTTGCATACCAAGGAAAGTCTAGCGTATATTGTACCTATTGGTGAGATTCAGCATTTTTTGTTGGTATATAGAAGAAAAATGTTGCGACAAGACAAATATCTTCTTAGAAATTATGCTAATGACACAAAGACATATTAGGAGGGGGCCACCAGCATATGTTGGTCAATGATACTGATGTGTTATTGCAATTTCTATGCCAGTCGATAAAAATTATGTCTTTGTTCCAAAATAAACATATTGTAAATTCTTTTGAAACTTTTTACATGCTAAAGAGGCCTTTAGTAATTTTTGAAACTTCTGTGCTATATTTTGTAGACACATGAACAATATTAGTAGCACAAAAATATAATTGTATGCTGCATAGAAAAGGAATGAAGCTACTTATCTTGCACCTCTATTCTATTCAGTATGCAATATAAATAGGATCATCTAGTGCTAGCATGGATTGAATTACCTCGCCAGGTAGATCCTTAGAAACAATCCATTTGTCACAAAGCGTTCCTTGGGCTTCTCTTTGCCTAAGAAACTCATATGAGAAAATCCCAGCACGGTGCAACACATCCTCCCCTGGAAAGCTTATCTGAGAGGCTCTATTGAGGTTGTACATCCCTGTGACTGCTTGAGTTGATTGCCCAGCAAAACAAAAGAACTCCCCATCCTTCTCAAAATTCTTAAACACATCTAAAAGCAACAGCACGTATGTTAGCGATGTAGGACACATATATGCTCTGCCATTTTCTATTTAGCATATTAATTGAAGATAGAGATGGGCTTTCTACCTGGTGAGACACTATATCCATGCAGCCGTAGCAGTCGGAAAGCCATAGCTGTGTCATCCACTTCCTTTACTTCAGAGTTCCTAGCCCAGCAGATTCCTTCTTCAGTCCAGTGCCTACAAAATGGGAATATAGACAAAAAAAAGGTAAATAATCATGTAATGCAGAGTTTTGCTACGCTATATTGTACAAATTAAAAAACAATAGTTTTGGAAAAAGTTGCAAGGCAAAACCTGTTCACATAGTCCATGCATTGTTCAATCTCTCGCTGGAAGTAACGAGAGATCCCGAGACGTTGTAATCGATCAACTGCCCATATGTGCTCAAAAAGATCCACAGGATATACATTGGGGACTAACATGGTCAAGGCAAACAATTAAATTAGAGGAGTTACAGTGGTAACAAATTTTACATGATTTATGCATACACATGTATTTTACCTCCTCCATTGAATTTCTTGACTGTCCTATCAATATAGTCGAAGCACTTCTTGTCACCAGTTTGCATAAGCGCATATGCCGTAGCTGATGGAGAAAACAAGAAGGACCCATCACTTGATTGCAGGTTTAAAAGCTTTGCCCAGTCCAGTCCAGGCATTCCTTCAAGGCTATGAAGAATCGTTGTAGGAATTCTATGCATCACATCCTTTGGAATCCTATATTAAAAATTATATTAGAAAGGAATGTTGGAAAATAATCTCATGGAAACTATCGCACTGTAAACCCTAGGGAGGTGTATGTACCTCTTCATCTTGATTTCTCTATTCGCATATATTCCTTGTAAAGCTTGGTGATCATACGGGAAGTCAACGGCCAAGCTCTTTGCTATTTCAATGAGAGAAGGGAATGCAATCTCGAAGCCAATAGGCATCCACTCTTGGTCTTCCACTGCTAACTTCCACATATTCTGGTTGAGAAAAGTGAGCCCTGAATAAAAGTAAAACCGCAACAATGACACCGTTCAGTTGCATAGAAGGCTGCATTTTTTTAATTATAAATCGCACCAGATAGAATGGAAACTTAAGTCCTCTACTCTTCAATACCATATTTTGTTGCATGTAACATGACCCAATATTCCAAGCTAGTAAACTAACATAAGCAAAAGAGTTTTATGTATAATTGCCGTTTAATGACTGACTCATCCTGTATGATGCCGGTCCTTAGGTCGTGTAATTCTCTCTTTCTTAACGAAAAACGTGGTCCAGCACGGTCGCTAAAAAAACATAAGCAAAAGACTATGTACTGCGATATTAATTGGTTTGCTCGGTTGTGCACCCATAATTTTACAGTACCTTTCTTGCATAATTCAGGCTCAATAGACCATTTTGTCAGTGTGACAACACATGCGAGGGTGTTTATCAAACGGTCATAGGCAGAGAACAAATCTGAATCGCCCCAGGAGCCATCAGGGAGCTGATTGTTGATGATCCACTGGACAGTGGCCGGAAACTGGGGGCCCTCCCCGCCATCCAGCCTCGGTACCAATGCAACCCAAGCGGTGTCGTATGCTGAGATGCTGATGTCCCCGTCGTTCATTGATCTGAGCATTGCCTTAACCTGATGAACGAGCGGTTCAACGTCTGTTCCGTAAGCCTGATGGAAATTTTCAGCAGCAGTTGGCAAATTATTAGCAATTAGTAATATATATACACGCACACCATGTCGTTGCAAATGAGTAATATAATTACGAATGTGAAAAGATCATCTAAAACAAATTAAAATACACCACAAAGAAAAGGTTTTGACCTCTGAAATTACTTGGTGCTTATCAAGATCGTGCAGCTCCTGATCAGCCCATCTCAAGATCTCAGCATCATTTTCGACGATGGGTGTTCGGGATCCTGCAGGTGCGTTCAGACTTATTTGCCTTGGAACTCAATGCAAGATCTCATGGCATTGGCAACACATTTCTGTGCATTGCTATAAGTATTCAATACGAAACTAATTTGAGTAAATTCAGAAAGGATTTATTGTTTGGGGCTGAAATATGTGTGACAGGATAATTACAGTAAGAGCAATATCAGTAATGAAACATCAAGTGTTCCATGTAGAAATACAAAATCCTGATACCACTGGTAATTAAGGCTAACGTTACAAAAGAAAAAGAGAAGTGGCAAGATCACCAGGCTCCGTCCTCAAATAGTCAAAGCCGACTTACCTTTGGTGACGGTTGATTCGTTGGAGTCCTGCACCTGGGCCCGAGCCCTCCACCGGCGGCCATCGACGTGCACGCCACGAAGCTTTGCTTGGGCGGCGACTGCGTCATCTTTGCTGTGGAAACTCCATGGACCTAATTGAATTGCAAAACGAAATTAGCCTTGTTACAAAGAAAGAAGAAAGAGGAAGGAACCAAGCGCTGGCTCCGCCAATACGTACGTAGGGAACTAGGGATCATGGAGCAAAGAAAACCAATGGCCCTTAAAAAAAGAAGAGGAAATAATGCAAAAGCTCTCTGCCTCTTAGAGCAGCTCCAAGAGTCTCTCTATTTTCAACTCTTTACTTGACTCTTTAGTTGCCTCTTCATAAAAATTTCACTCTATATCATCCCACATTTAGAAAACTAGTTTGGCTAGCCGAACTGGCTATCCAAATTTAGCTAGCGATGCGGTCAATTTAGAGAGGTAGATGGATTGGCGAGTTGAATAGCTAGTCTGTTAGAGAGCTATTTTGATGTAGATTACCTAAAATTTAGAATGACGAGTCATTTGTCTAGTCATTTGGAGATGTTGTTACATCATCTATGGAAGAGTCTCATGAGAAGCACAAATTTTTCCACAGAAATGCATGAACTTAGTTCGTGAGTCTCATGAAACGCACGAATTATTTAAAAATTAGAATGTGCCCTACGGTTTGGAAGGTTTCCTAGTGCCTCCCCTGTTGAATAACCAAAGGGATGAAACAGAAAGGTAGGAGAACCTCGAGTGAAAGTCGGCCAACTATTGAAATGTTTACATTTTGCTAAAGAATCATACATAGATTTCTCATTTGTATTTTGAAAAAATAACATTCTCATCAACTATCGAGNTTATGTACTGTGCATCCCCCTCTCTTTTGCTACCTTTTTTCCTCGTAAACAGAATTGANTTTTTTTGATAGATCGCTACATCTTTACTCCTAAAAGAATGGTATTCAATTTTTTTGTGTATTGGGTCGTTCTGCCACAACCAATCCTCGTCGTCAAATTTTCGTGGACCTACCATTGGGAAACCCCCACCCCGACACCGGATGTGCCCCATCTCCTCCGGTACAAACCAAACCATAGTCGCTCCAAACAATCTAATTAAAATAAATAAATATATAATTTAAAAATATTAATTTTTAGATACTATAAATAAATAATGACCCATTTTATTTTGATCTGTTATGATAGTAAATTTTGATTTTTAAATATAAAATATTCTGGAAAATTATATTTAAATGGTTACATAAGCTGTTTACACTTGAGATGGTTCCAAAAATCTTAAATCTTTGTAAAACAATACTGTAAAAGTAAATTAAAAGAGAGACATTTTGCTTTCATCTAGTACATAGTAAATTTAAATTCAAATCCAAAGTTATTCTAAAAACTATATTTAAATTTTTAGATGTGTTGTTTATGATTCAAAATGGTTTTCAATAACTATAAAACTCTATAGATAGATACTAAAAATAATATTTATCAATTTTAATTTGATCTGCATCATATATATTGTAGATTTTAAATTCAAGCTGTTCTGAAAAAACTATATCTAAATTGTCATATGAGCTATTTACACTCAAGATTGTTTAAAATATCTTAAAAAATTATGAACAGATACTATAAATCAAAAGCGACCCATTTTTATTTGATTAGGCATGACAGTAAAATTTATTTTAAATTATTTTCTCTAAATATATTTGAATTGTTAGATGTGTTGTTTACATTTAAGATGGTTTCTGATAACCTTAAAACTCTATAAATTGATACTAAAAATTAATTAATTAATTAACCTTTGATTTGGTATCATAGGTATTGTAGACTTTAATTTAAATTAGCTTGAAAACTATATATAAATTCCCACATGAGTTTTTTACACTTGATATGGTTCCTAAAAATCTTAAAAATTTGTGAACAAATACTATAAATCAAAAGTGACCTTTTTTACTTTGACCTGACACGATAGTAAATTTAGTTTTTGAAAATTATTTTGAAAAATTATATTTAAATTGTCACATGAGTCGTTTACGATCGAGATGGTTTTGTAAAAATCTCAAAACTTTGTGAACAAAACTATATATCAAAAGTGACTGATTTGTTTTGATCTAGAATGATTTTTTTGCGAAAGACTAGTACAGATGCAGATGCTCACACACGCACGCACACTCACCCCTATAAATACACGCACGCAAACCCTACCCCTATGAGCACCTCCGAGAGACTGGCCCGGTTGTCTGATCTTGTCTCTATCGACGGGTACGTCGCCTACCACTAAAAGAATAACGCTGGTTAAATCCTGGAATAAATCCAGGAAAATGTGACACCCGTGCCGAGTTGGAGACTCAACCCAGGTGGACAGATTGCACCACAAGGACCCTAACCAACTAAGCTACGCTTAGATCCACGATCTAGAATGATATTTTGAATTATATTTGTTCTTAAAAATTATATTTAAATCAATAGCGATCTATATTTAAACCATTTTATAGTCAAGATGGTTTTCAAAAAATGTTAGAACTTTATTAATAGAAGAGTAAATAAATAGCGGTCCATATTTCTTTCATTTGGTATAAAAGTTATTGTTTGCCAATAAGATTAGGATGCAATTATCTATGATTTGTATTACCTGTAGCAACGTACGGGCACAAAGCTAGTCACCCATATATTCTTTGTTTGCTTGTTACAACAAGATTGTAACCATATTATTTGAGGAATGAAGCTACCTGTTACTCAAAAAAATATATTCTTTGTTTTAACTATTTATGTTCTACGAGAAAAATAAATTGGTACTCATGAAGCTCTGAAAATATATTGAGCCATGGTATTAACTGAGGACGTCATGTGACTCTGTCTTAGCTGAGGAGAGTACAGGATCCTTTAGCGAGGTAGTAGTAGTACTATCCTTCGGCACCTGAACTAACAAGATCACAGCTGGGTTTTGCTCGTTTCTAACAAGATCATGTAGAGGTAACCNAAGAAGAAGAAGAAGAAGAAGAAGAAGAAGAAGAAGAAGAAAGGAGACACGGTAGAAAGGAACAGAAGCCCTTACGCGCCACAGCCGTGCACCACGGCGACCCGCTGCTGGCCAGTGCCCTTGCTGGCAGCATTGGCAATTGAATCCCCATGCAAATTGCAAAGCAGATGGACGCAGAGAGTACCAGCAGCTAGTCGCTGAAACAGCAGCAGCATCAAGCTATCTCTATATATAGTGGTGTTACGGTACCAAATTAATAAACTACTCAAACTACCGTCGTTTAAGTAGTCTTCTCACTTGTCAGTAGACTCGTTCGGCCACTCAATACCTTCCGAAGTCATATTATCACTAGTCGTCAGTCGTGTCGATCGGCCACTCAACACCTTCCGAAAACGAATAAATTCCTGGAGCCGACTAGTCTTGGGTTTAAGTTCTTCCAAATTAACTCCAAGTCTCCAAGCACATGCTGTGAAAGATGTGCACCCAGTGCACAACGGGCCAACGGGGGGCAGCAGTAAGCCTCTCTGTCGCCCCACGTGAAGGGGAAATTCATCGAGACTGATCTCACATACGACGGAAACCCAGTGCAAATACGGCCCCAGGAAAGTAGGGAACACTTCAACCGTTAGCCCGTCATGCATGCTCATGAGCGCACCAAATACCATGAGAAATTGAGAATTGATCGAGGAGACGAAAATTCAGAGGAGGCCCTGGCTCATGCTGCTGCTTCTGAGAACGTGGGCTATACCTATATCAGTGTCATGCAACTGGTCCCGGTAATTCTGGTGGAGCAAAGAAGTCAGCAGCGCACACGCGTGTGATTTTTCGCTCAGTTCAGAAAAGACAAATGATGGTAGTATTTTCCTCGCAGTGAGTTGAAAACAAAAACACACACGTAGAAGTAGGAATGTAGGATATATAGAGCCTAAAGAAGGCCATACGAGGTACTTCCATCCCACCCACGGAACTTATTATCTTTAAAACAAAAAAAAATCACTCTTGCATGATATGTATATTTTGTTTAATGAAAGCCATATAATGGGGATTGGCATAGATTTTGTTTCCTATGGTTATGTTTTTGTTGCTATAAACATTGTAGTATAGGAGGAGGAAGTAAGAGTAAACACTAGTTTTCAAAATTGTTTCAAGTTAATATTTTGGGATGGAGGGAAGAATAAACAATTTGAGACAAACATCAAATCATCAGTGTGCTACTGTGCTCTCACCGTCTCAAACTAGTTACCAGCCTAGCTTCATCTAAATCGAACATTTCCATTTTCCGCCACCAATTCCTAGAAATATGTGTAGTTTAATACATGAATCGTATTCCCTTCGTTTCAAATTATAGTTCACTATTGACTTTTAAAGTACACTTTTGACAATTCGTCTTATTCAAAAATTAGTGCAAATAAATAAAAATGTGAGTCATACTTAAATTAACTTTGGTAATAAAACAAGTATAACATGACAAATGATACTAATATAAACTTTTTGAATAAAATGAATGATCAAATGTGTTTTGAAAAAGTCAACATTGAACTATAATTTGAAACCGAGAGAGTATATTATAAGGGTCTTGTTATGGTACTTGAAAATGACTATGAATTGTCCATGTGTACCCAAACTATTACTGAGATTAATGGTTAGGACCAGCTCGATTGTGTTGTGTGGCCACCGGAAATAGCTACTTGCTCCCTCTATTTCATATTCGGTATCATTGTAGTTTTGTTCCAAGTCAAAATTTCTATATTTACCATCAATTTCTAGACATGTGTATAGTTTAATGTTATAATAATATTTGAGTTTTAGATTCTCCATGACATATACCTTTATAATATGGGCCTTGTTATGGTATTCCAAATGACTATTAACTATCCACTTATTTAGCTCTAGGTGGTAATAGATAAATATAATTACTATATGTATTATATTCTTTTGGAAATATGATAAGGAGGGAAAAAACCACTTATTAGAGAGATCCCTTAGATCTAACTACTCAAACATGATCCAACAACTGCTCTATATTCTAAAAGGTTGCCAGGATATAGCTTGTGTCATTGTGTGTGGCAAACGGGAAAAATGTATGTAACTGTGACTGGACGCGTACATACATGAGGTGTGTATATCAAACGAAAGCATATTTGTATGCAAACGTGATATATGTGACAACTAATTTGCGTAAGGCGTGTGACAAACTGAAGAAAATGTACTCAACCGGTCAAACACATGTGCCATAACCCATGACATGATTTAGTGGTAGCACATGATATATAGATATATGACAAGTCTAATTTGAGCAAGGAGTTGGAGGAGATTTTGTGGACTAGGCCATGTCCCAATGGGTCCTAGGTTTGATTTGAAAGTTTGAGCTGAAAATTGAAGGAAGTTTGAAACGGTTTGGATCTTTAGGAAAGAGACGATGAGTTGGATGATATCCAAATTTGAATAAGGTTCAAATTTAAATGGAACGGATGAGCTTTGAGATTTGAATTGGAAAGAAATCCTATTGAATGGGGTTGTGATTGAGACAAAAAATGCAGCACAAATAATGATATGCAAAGTTTGAATGGAAAGACGATTTTGAATGTTATTTGAGAGAGAAAAAAGAAAAATAAATTAAGGTTTATGGAAAACTTGAAAAGACTAAAAATTTAGTATTTGGAAATGCTTCCATAAATTGGGATCTTGCACGATCCTTGTTGAATGGTAGACACTAACATTCTATTTTTGCCACCGGCAATCCGTTTGGTGGTGAAGCCATCGCGGTTGGCGTCGATGTCGTCGATCATCATACACTCTTGCTAGTTGCGTAGTTGAATGCGTGATTAGATGGGGCTTGAATTTGTTCAAATGTTGATCAGGATCACCTTGATCATGCATGGTTTTGATCACCATGAAGCAATTAATAGATACTATATTTATCGAAGAAGAGAAAGAATGGAAAGGAAAAGTGACAAGGAAATCAAGCAGTATCATTGGAGGATAACTTCGTCGATGGTGTAGCAAGGAAAAAACTGATTATTGGCCACTTCAATGGAGAGGGGTGAAAAAACGAGGAGGAGAGTAGGGCAACCATTGCAAGTGGACCAAAGAATCGGACATCTGGTGACTAGTTTTGGCAAAGTGACAATAAACCATGAATCAGCAGGTAAAAAAAATCATGTCCATTGGCATATTTCTTTTGTGTATTCCACGGGCTAATATAGTACAATCTAGGCCCATAGCGTAAATATACATGGAAATGAGAAAACAAGCAGGAGGAATGAGTGTTTGAACTCAGCTCAGCAACATAGCACCCCCTTTTGCCATCTCACCGTTGTTTCACATGTGTACAATGGAACTATACCTCAAACATAACTATTATTGAAGCACACTTTAACCAGCTTGAACCACTGTTAAGCCCACTAAAACAATGAACAAGCCCCTCCATTGGTTTGATGACCAGCCTAACTTTCGTTCTATGCCTTTTAGTTGTAGAAATGGTGTAGTATGTTCAACTCAAGTGACTTGTATAAGAGTATTTCTGATTTTTCATTGTACCAACAAAATTACTTCTTAAAAGACGGAATACCAAAATTTACGAGCTTTTAAAGGTGGTTACCTCACCATTCCATAAATTTAGGTGTTGTTGGGATTTGCCCTGGAGGTTGAATCTCAGACACGCGAAAGATGAGAGAAGGTAGAGGTATAGAGAGGAAGCTAACGAGAGAACACACATGAGAGAGCAAATGACCGAGAGCCAAAAGTCCTCGCTCCCAAGCCCTAGGACTCTATTTATAGGGAGGGAGAGATGATTGTTTATGTTTATTTCATTGGTGAGGTTAAATATTACAATAAGGTCCCTAAGTGCTATAAATGGACCCTTAAACCCTTATTTGGGCCTCATTTTGTACACAAGGGAGGGTCTCGGCCCATGGCCGCCTATGACACATTTCTAATATGTGCTTTTACTTAAGTCTAACTGTTGATTTAGAACTGAATGCATATGCACATGTCAACGGTTTTGTAAAATTGTTTCAAATACCCCCACTTCTAATCTCAAATTACAACTCGTTTGAATTTTCAAAATTATAGAAAGCACCCCGAAGATTTATGGCACCGAACAAATCTACAAAGCATATGTAATGAAGAGTAAAATGATGCTTATTTGGTATGATAAATATTTATACTTTATTATAAAAACTTGGTCACACTTGAGATAATTTAACTTTTTAAAAATGCTAGAATGAGTTATAATTTAGAACGAACGGAGTAGATTCGTAATTTTTATTATGTATGTAAATATACGCTATATCTAGATACATACCGAATATTACAAGTTTACGTAGGTTAGAAATATTACCAACAAAATGATTTTATTTTGTCACGTAAAACGTAAGTTGTCTATATGTGATCGATTTGACATACACGGAATATCCCAAGCTTTAAATATGACAACATTTAAGTTGAGTGCACGCACTGTTCACACATCACATCTGAGTACCTTTTTTAGGAAAAAATATAATTTATTTTTCCAAATCTTATCATCTCCTCAATCTCCCTTTTAATTTCAACGAAGGCACGACAAAAACTTCTAACGGAAACAAAAACCAAATCAAAAGAGGGAGAATTGGAGAAAATAAAACCCCCGACAAAATTTGAGGGGAAAGGAAGAGAGAGAGACGCCAACTGCCTTCCACTTCCTCCTCTGGTCGTCGCCCACCACCTCCGGAGTCCGGAGTCTTCCCCACCTCCTCCCCCCGCTGCCGTGCTCTGCGCTGCCGACCCTGCGGACGCCGTGAGCCGTCCGTGGCCCCTTGCCGTCCTCGATTTGGTAACTGCCCCTCCTGTTTCTGTACTCCCCTCTGCCTCCCCCACGCCAAATTTCGTAGCTCTTGGCCACTTCTTAGGGAATGCGGCGCTGTGCTCCCGATCCATGGAGGAAATTAGCGGCTTTTACGGCAGATCTTGCGGGAATACGCGCTTTGTCGGCCCGGGCCGCGCGCGCAATTCGGCGCTCGCGCGCTTGCGGGGTGCCGATTTCTTGGCTGCTTGGATTCCCTTTTCCCTGTAGACAAAGTGTTACGGCTAATAAATCTCGTGTTGGCATGGTGCGAATTTTATTTCTTTAGTGTGGTTGTTTTGGCGGCTTATGGAATTCTTTAGGTATCCATGAGCAAGGTAGTACTTGGGGGCCATGAGAGGGCTGTATGGACATCCCACCAACTTCAGATAGAGTCCAAATCTGATATCTTAATTTTGGTCCTATTGTGTTTTCAATGTAATAGTGTGTTTAACCACTTTGACTTACCTGAGATAACCCGCCTGTAGTTGTTGAGTTGAAATGTTTCTTTTTCCTGATGGAATTCTAGAAAAGTATGCCTATTATTTATTCTGATCTCTTGTCCTTGATATATGTCATGTATTTATGCCCACATGTGCAGCAGCTCCGTAATGCATCGCTTTCAGCTTTCCATTTGAGTCTTGAATTGTCAGATCACATCGCTTTCCTTCTCTTGTCTTATAAAAATGACTGAAGACTTCTTTATCTGGATTAGAATTTACCTCCATTGCAGCTTGTACTGAACATAGAAGATGGCTGTTGATATTTTACATTCTGTATAATAAGTGACTTCTGCTGATTGCTGGAGATAAACAGCGATGCTAAATTGTTTTTTGTAAACTTACATGTGTACAACCTTCATGTGGTTGGAACTAAGAGGGCAATACATATCAACATATAGCCCTTTGCCCGCTGGGGGGTGGGGTCTTTCTTGTGTATGCTGTGTTATGAGTGAATGTAGGCCAACAATCATGATCTTGTATAGATGACAATCATGCCCCTTGGGACGATGATGCTGGAGGACAATTAGAGTATCATGAAGATCTTCTTGTTTTCTTTGATTGCTCCGTCAATACGAGTCCATGGGCAAGTAGACACATAGGGTTCACCTCAGGCCCTCTTGAAGCTAGTCTTACGGTCTTCTGAGAAGTGAGTTCTTGAGTCAACAGTTTTTTTTTCAGGTGCGTGGGGTTTTGAGACATTGCGAGGCAAGCCCACGACACCTTTGGGTAATGGGCTTTAGAACCTTCTGGATACGGAAAGGGAACCTTGTTGTTCTTTGAGTGCATATTGTTATCATCTCAGGTCCTCAGTGACACTGAATTTGAATCGGCATAGTCAGGAGTAATATCCTCAACATGTACAAGTTACTTGTATTGATCTGCTCCCTTTCATTGCTGGTCTCGCCTGTAGCAGATGCTTGTGTAAATAAGTTACTGCGAGACAAACCATAGGTAGCTACGTCTTTCTCCTGAAAAGGTTAACATGAAAAAACATAGGTGCTCCCTCTGGTCTGGTTCATTTTTTGTTTTAGGTCAATGCATATGAGACCAGAAAGCAGTTAGTGTTCTAGTTTTTGGCATTATTAACCATAATGATTGGCAATAAGTAATTTATAAAGGCATTAACTGTAAAGTTTTCAGTGGAAACCCAAAACATTATTTCAAACTTAAACTAATCGTGTGACATTTGGTTACTGTAGAAATCATATGATAAGAAAGAATATTAAATACAGTGATGTTAGAACTAACCAAACTAGCAATGTGTTTTACATGACATACTCATGATTTGTTTTCACATTTTCGTAGAAACAAAGATGACTTTGTTGTGCTATTTCTGGATAGTGTTATGATAATGCTTTTGGTTTTTGTCTGATTTCNTTAGAAGATCCTCACGTGTCATTTTGAAAATTGAAATTGTCTTGCTTGTATTACTTCTNTTTTTTTTATGTTACTTGTTTAACTGATCCTTGCCTTACTTTCTGTTTGTTTGTGGCAGTAGTTCATTGACAGAAATTTATCCTTGATCAACAATACTTGGTCCAGCCCAACTTTTCGAATCAGTATGATTACCCTTGCCTACACTTGGGCTAGCATAGAACATCAGGTGTGTTAGCTTTCCCCCCCTTTTCTGTTTCAATACTATCTGGTACATGATGTTTGATCCTTCTACCCGTTTTTTCTTGCATGTATAGTCATGATGTCAGGCTCAAAGAAGGAAAGGAGCCTCAGCACGTGTTTTCAGTTAGGCCAGAAATCTTCTGCTCATTTTTGTTTGTTTTCGAAAGTCCGATCTGCCAGCCCACCACCGGGAAATACACCGGTTTATCTAAATGTTTATGATTTGACACCAGTAAATGGCTATGTTTACTGGGCTGGTCTAGGGATATTTCATTCTGGTATTGAAGGTATGATGTCCTACATTTGTTTTTTCATAACGACAATAGATAAACTACCAATGATTTTGTCAATTATTCTTATTGTATAATTTGTACCTCGTATCTTTACAGTTCATGGTGTGGAGTATGCCTTTGGAGCACACGACTATTCGATCAGTGGAGTTTTTGAGGTGGAACCTCGACAGTGTCCTGGTTTCAAATTTAGGAAATCAATATACATGGGAACTACCTGCCTTGATCCTCTCCAAGTCAGAGAGTTCATGGAGATTCAGTCAGTAAATTACAATGGGGATACCTATCATTTGATAAGTAAAAACTGCAACCATTTCTGTGAGGACATCTGCAAAAGGCTGACAGGAAATTTAATTCCAAAATGGGTTAATCGACTTGCCAGAATGGGTAGGAATTCTTGAAAACACATGCTTTCTCAGTCATTTGTTTTGCTATTTAATGTTACAAAGTTTGATTGTATATCTAAATAGATTTCTATTTCTTTTTATTTCTATGTCTGCTTGTTGTCAAAGATATAGGTGAAAAAGCAGAGTTTAGTAGTTTGAAAGTAAGTAAAATACATGTTCGACAGAGTAAGTAAAATTACCAGTGGTCCTTAGCTGTCACTCAAGACTCAAATAACCCTAATATTATATTTTTCTTAGATCCTCTGTTTTGTTGCATGCCTGACCTTGCGTAAAGGCTATGATATTCTATATCTAGTAGCATATATGCCCGTGCATTGCAACGGGATGAATTAGACAAATGAGGAAGCATGGTACAAAATTAAATTTTGTTCTAGACCATAATATGTGAAAAAAAAAAGAACCAATCCTAACCCGATACGAAAACTAATATCGAGAGTTGGAATCGTGGTTAGAGTTTGAGGGGCCAAGTTGGAGTCATGGTTAGATTTTGAACTTTGAAGAATCAACTGGACCCACATGTCACGACGGACCAAAAATCGGGAAGAAGCGGTCCTTTCTTTAGAAATAGGTATAGATCAATGGACTCTAGCTTATGCTTTTGTAATGTTAGAACAAGCTGTATCGGCAATGTTCAATACTATAGATACACCTATTGGCACATTCACTTATTTGGCTGCTGTACAGACTATGATAAGATATTTTTGAGTGGATCATGTTGTATGCAACAGCGCTCACTAGGACTGGGTTTATGTGAAAGTATGTAAGCCTAGCGGTTTGTACAAAATGAGTCAGCTTGTCTGTTAAAAAGAAACTTCACAGTTTAGTGGGTTCATGTCACTTAGCCTCACTATGTTTTGCTCATATAATGGATATCTTCCTAGCTTCCATATCAGCTTTTATCAATGGTAGTCACTGAGATACACCACGTTTTGTGTGCAGGTGCTGTTTGCAACTGCATTCTACCGGAGTCCCTCAAGATCGATGCAGTACGTCATGACCCAGATGGCCAAGCTGAAGATAGTGAGAAAAGAAGGCTGACAGGTGCCTTAAGTTGCTTCTCTTCAATCTCTCTATGCCAAAGACATTTCTCAACATCTTCGCTATTCCTACGTTCCCCCGCGAAAGGAACTTCTTGGAATACGAAACAGACAAGTTCTGCTCGATTGAAGAAGAGCTGAGAATCGAGTTACCCTGTACATTGCATTTCCCTCATTAAAGCACCAGGATATTTTCGGTCAGCTATCACTTCTACAACAGTCATCAAAGAAGGATACAAAGGTATTTACAAGGTGTTGTGCATGTCATAGCATTGGCTCCAGCTGTGCATTGAAATCTGTACAGTGTAACGTGTAGAAGTTATTCTTAAATTTGAGTTCACAATACAATGAGCTCAAACAAACTCCAGAAGTATTTCAGTGATGGTTGCTGTCTTTGTCGACTCCGCCACTGTTGGGATCTTTTGCTCGTTGCAGATTGCAAACTGTGCTGTTTTGCGCCGTTTGAATGGATGTTTTACTCGGAGTGGCATTGTTGTGACATTGGAGTGATTGGTGTTAGTTCATGGAGAGTTTTACCTGTATGCCATTATAAAAGTTGGTCGATACCTGTGTGCCATCGAAAGTTGATT
>JAZFNS010020007.1:157281256-157296702 GCA_037127165.1 Alloteropsis angusta | reverse complement strand
TCCCCCCCCCTCTCTCCCTCTCTCTCTCCCTCCCTCCCTCCCTCTCTCTCTCTCCCCCACCCCCTCTCTCTCTCTCTCTCTCAAAGGAAGACATTATGCAGTACTGAACTGCTATTAACAAAAGACATGGAGGGCTTCTGATTTTAGAAAAAACAACATAAACTGATTCTTTAGTCAGGAATAGATCTATCAAATATGAATTACAAATCTTCAGACCCAGCCAATGATTAGTGAATCTAGTCCTCGCTGCCTAGCTAGTTCCCCATGTGCCCCACCCAAAATGAATTATTTCCCATGAAAACTATAAACATAAAGTGAACAGATAAAAAAAATATGCACAGGATGCAGCTCGACGAAAGTTTTGAAAAATCCCCAAAGTAAAGTGGCCAACAACTCAGATAAGGAGACGCACCTGTGTCCGGCGAGATTAGAACTGACGACTTTGGACAAGATATGCCGCTGTCTCGAAGAGGAGAGCCGGAGAAGCAGTGGACAGGCCAAGTCAGAAAGAATGGAGAGACTTAGGGCTAGGCCGGGACACAGCAGACTAGTCGAGAGGAAAGAGGAAGAGGTTGAGGAAGGAGAAACCTATGGTGTCTTATATGCAATACAGTAAACGAAGCAACATGTGAGCGTTCAGTTTCTGGAGTGCCGTGTGTGGGGATCACAGCTATTCAATTTGTCTTTTTCTAATTACTTGTAAACTTTCTGTTGAGCATAGTAACTGATAGTCTCAGGAATATTGTTTGTATTTGTGCTTTTCCAGCCGTACCAAACTAGTAAAATATAATAGCTGTCCACAAATATTTTGCAATTAAATGTATGGACCACCAGTAATAATTGTATGGAGCACCAATTTCTGCATGCATAAATTGTGGTATCCTATGTAATATGCTAATTCTACACAAGTCAAGGTAAGAGATTAATAAGATATTTGCTACTTCTTTAAGAAATACATTGGCTTGCATATTACTAGCAATTAATGAAATAAATAGTTTTGAAGTACATATGATACTCTCATATATTAAGGCTAGAAAAAACAATACGGCTTTTGCACATAAACAATATAATATCGCCAAAATACAGTATGGATGGCATCGTATCTTTGGGATACATGATATCTAATCTTTGGTACCCTTTAAATTAATGGAAAAAGAATGGTTGATTGCCAATAATAAAGGTTACAACATCTCGGCGTATGTCTAAGATAGATGCATCCCTAAGATATAGAACGACACCCCGTAGAAAGCGTTTTCACGTCAACTTTTAGAGATAACATTTCAATGGTCCGCCCGTCGATAGAAAATTTTAAGAAACTTTTTGCAAAAAAAAACTTTTCAAGAAAACACTCAATAGAAGCTTCTTAAAAAAATTTTACGGAAGCAACAAGTTTAAAAGTTTAGTGAAAAGTTATTTGCAAAAGATTTAGGGATATTTTCTAATATAGAAAGTTGCAAAGGAAAGAAAATTTTAAACAAGCTCGGCGTTTTCGTCACCCACTCTGGAGTATCACAGTCATGAGCTCATGGGGGAGCTCGCGCTCCATCCGACAGCGAGGGACGACACTGTCTTCCTTTTTTAGATCTACATGCGGATATGGCCAATGACTCTATTTTGGTGGCTGAGACATAGTTCCCTTGCTCTGTTCACTTTCTTCATCATTCCCTTTCACATATCCCGCGAAGAACAAATATGAGAAAAGAAGATTTGTTAAATAAAAAGTAGAAAAAAAATTTGTACTACAACACCCCCCCCCCCATTTGACAAAGAGAAGCATATAGTATGTTATATGTAATAAAGTCAAGGAAGGAACATGTGAGCATTCAATTTGTGGAGTGCCTGTGTGGGGGTGATAGCTGTTCAATTTGTTTTTGACTATTTGAAATTTTCTGTTGAGCATAGTAATACTGATAGTCACGAATGTTGTTTATATGTATTTGTGCTTTATTACCCAGCTGTACCAAACTAGCAAAATACAATTTTAGCGGTGGTCCACAATATTTTGCAATTAAATGTATGGACCACCAGTAATAATTGCGTGTATATGGACGACCAATTTCTGACCGCATGCCATAAAATACGTGGTATATGCTAATTCTACATAACTAAAGATAAGATAATAATAATAATATGTTTGCTACTTCTCTAAGAAATAAATTGCTTGCATATTGCTAGTAGTAATGAAAAAATAGGTTTGGAGTGCATATGATACTCATATATATTAAGGCTAGCAAAAAATACAGTTCGTGTATAGACCACCATCGAATTGAGCCCATAAACAATATAATATCGCCAAAATACTGTATATATGGCATCCTAATTTATCTTATGGATAAGATGATATCTAATCGATCCTATGTCCCTCTCTCTCTCTTGATTGCTCCACGATTTAATATGTCAGTACCCTTTTAATTAATAAAAAAGATTGGTTGCTTACAAATAATAAGAGGTACAACGTACATTTATCTGGACCTATCTCTAAGTTAGACCACGCCCTGTAGAAAGCGTTTTCATGCCAACTTTTGGAGATAACTTCTCGCTGAACCTGTCAACAAAAAAGTTTAAGAAATATTTTTGGAAAAACTTTTTAGAACATTCGATAGCTTCTTTGAAAGACTTTTACGGAAACAGCAAGTTAAAAGTTTAGTATTTATCGACAAAATTTTAGGGATATTTTGTAAACTAGAAAGTTGCAAAGGAAAAAAAATTAAAAAGGCTCATGGTTTTTGTCACTTTCCGGGAGTGCTTTCTGCATAAATTTGGGCTAAACTAGCGTTGAGTACGCATGGACCCTGGACGATATAGCCATGGTCTGGCCGGTTGGAAACAACCGGGATTCAGACGTGCTACAACCTAGCTAGCATGGCTAAGCAGCAGCATGTGTCTTAGCTGGACTGGCTAAGTCCCCTGGTCACGTAAAAGCAAGTATAATAAGTACAGCTCAGCCGGCGAAATACGAAGACATATAGCGTGGTCTGACGTGGGAGAGAGAAATGAAGAGATCGAGAGAAAAGTGGGCGTGTATCAAAACGCCGAGTGAGAGCAAACGCACACACTGTTTCGCAGCGCTACCATAAAGTCTCATTGGTTTAAGTTCCAGGAAAAATATGAAGACCATTAAAAAATATTGGGGACTGCCACCACCGTATCCTCTGCTCAAATGACATGGAGATCCGTTGCAGCGAGCAATAGGCGCAGCTAGTAACCATACTCTATCAAAATATGAATCTTGCGTCAAACTGGTCGGATGGAAAGAATAGGCAGTGAATCAAACACGTGTATAGTTCTCTGCCTCTGCTTACTTTCTTCATCCCACTACCAGAAAACCCGCTATCGGTCTATCCTCGTAAGTACCGGTTACTAAAGACCCGGTACCAATGTTTGCATTGGTACTGGGCCTAAATTTGTTGCCTCCCAAATACCTTTTGGTACCGGGTGGTAACATGACCTGCTGGTACAAAAGAGTGTCCTTTGGTACCCGGTCGTGTTACCTCCTGGTACCAAAGGTCTAGACCCTTTGGTACCGAGTGGTAACGCACAACCCGGTACTAAAGGACACTCTTTGGTACCGGGTGCTGCTACCGCCCGGTGCAAAAGGCTCCCTCCGCTCCTATCCCGATCTCTTTTTTATTCCACGCCAGACCCCGCCTCTGTCTCTAAAAGATTCCCCATCCCCTCCACCCATCTCTCCACCAGAGGCGAGGCCGCCTACGGGCCAGCTGCGAGCTGCTACGGGCGAGCTACTTTGGTTTTTCATTTTTTTTTCTTGATGAATATTCATGGAAGTGGCAAATGAAAACTTGGTTTGTTTGAATTGAAGAAGTTGAGACGTTCTGGATTAGATTGGATTCGAAAAACAGGAAATTGGATGAGAGAAAAGGGAGTTTTGGTGGAGCTGGATTTTTTTATTTCATGAAAATCGTATTGGTACCGGGTGATTAGCATTCGAGATCAATGACTCCAAGTCATTAGTACCGGATAGTCGGTATCGGATCTATAACCAATACCGATGAGGGTTCTAACTCGGTACCAATACAAGGTTCTCCGGTAGTGATCGTATTCCCTTTTCCGCATACCCATGCATGAAGAAACGGAAGAAAAGGAGATTTTTGCTATAAAAAAATAGAACAGAAAGCCTATACTAGAACACATTTCCTTGATTTGACAGGGAGTGGCTGAGACTAACTAAGGGTCATTTGGTACAGCTTATCATAGCTGAACAAACTATTTTTGAATAATTTTAGTTCATTTTTGCATCGTTTTCTGAAACATATTCATGATACAGTATCTTGTTTTACACAAAACAAATGAAACTGAGATACAATAAGTCCTACCAAAAGGACCCTAAATTTATTGACGCGACCGACAAGTGGCACAAACGCTTTTGATCTGTTTGACTCACTTCATTTGACAGCAAACCTCTTAGCATATATACAACATACGGTACTACTCTCGTCCTTGACCTCCCGGGCAGTCCATACATCACTAGTTATTCTTATTCCTTACACGACATACATCATCATACACACGTACACGTACACGTACTACTACCTACACGTCAAACAAGTTCCTACTTTACTTGACATTACAGAGACAAATTAAAGCAAAAAAAAGGCACCCTCTCTCCACTACTAAAAAAATTCAAAAGTCTTACGCCCGGCCACGTCTCCTACGCGGCCCCGCTGGCCCCGCTTCTGACATCACTAGTGGCCGTCGTCGATGACATCTCGACGTTGTTCTTCTCCTTCTCCGTGGACTGCTGGTAGCTGTCGCCGGCCATGTTGGAGACGCCGAAGAGCTCGCCCATCTGCTCCAGCGTGCGGCCGCGCGTCTCGGGGAGGTAGGTGAAGAAGAAGACCCAGGCGAGCGACGCGATGCCCGCGTAGAGGAAGAAGCTGCCCCCGATGGTGATGCCCTTGGAGAGCGACAGGAAGGTCATGGAGATGACCCCGCTCGTGACGCGGTTCAGGCCCACGCCCAGCGCGCACCCGAGCGCGCGGAGGTGCAGCGGGAAGATCTCCGAGCTGTACACCCACGCGATGGGGCCGAGCCCGATGGAGAAGAAGGCGACCACGCCGAGGATGGAGGCGATGCAGACGCCGATGGCCCAGGGGACGGTCGTGCCCGTGCCCCCCGTGTGGTGGCCGATGACGGTGAGGCCGAGCCCGAGGCCCACGAGGCTGACGATCATGCCCCCGGTGCTGGTCAACAGCAGAGGCCGCCGGCCGAAGCGGTCGAGCGTGAACGTCGCCACCAGGATGAACACCGTCTTGGTCACGCCGACGGCGCACGTGGTGCCGAGAAGCTTGTTCTTGTCGGTGATGCCGGCGCTCTGGAACACGCGCGGGCTGTAGAGCACCACCGAGTCGATGCCCGACGACTGCTGGAAGAAGTGGATGCCGAGCGCCGACAGGAGCACGCGCCGGACGGCCGGCGTCGGGGAGAGGATCAGCTCCTTCCACACGCGCACCTCGCCGCCGGTCCTTCTCGGCACGGTGATGACGTCCCCGTCGAGGTCAGCGGGGATGCCGGCCGCCTCCTTGATCTCCGCGAGGCGCAGGGCTGCCTCCTCCGGCGTGTCGGAGGTCTTGTCGAGCACCACCTTGGCGTCGGCGAGGCGGCCCTTCATGACCAGCCACCGCGGCGACTCGGGCATGCCCAGAACCATGAGCGCGAGGACGACAGAGGGCGCGGCGCCGATGCCAAGCATGAGGCGCCAGCCGAGCTTCAAGCTGAGGTGGGAGAAGGCGTAGTTGGAGACATAGCCGAGCAGGATGCCGATGTTGATGAACACCTCGGGGAAGGAGGTGAGGAAGCCCCGCGACGAGGCCGGCGAGACCTCTGCCGTGTAGACGGGCGCGATCATGAGCGCGTAGCCCACGCCGATGCCGGCGACGAACCTGCCGGCCATGAGCATGGGGTAGTTGACCGAGAAGCCCATCATGAAGGCGCCGACGAAGAAGATGACGGCGGCGAGGATGATGGTGAGCCGGCGGCCGATCCAGTCGGAGGTGCGCCCCGCCGCGAAGGAGCCGAAGAGCGAGTAGAGGTTGAGGATGCCCAGCAGGACCTCCACCTCCACGTCCGAGATCTTTAGGTCCTCCTTGATGAACAGCGCCGCGCCGCTCATCACCCCGATGTCTAAAACCGGCATAGAAAATTTAGACATGCATGAAATTACTAGAACATGCATGTGATGACGTACTTGAGCAGTAACGAGAAAACAACAGGTTAAAAAAGATCGTAACTAATGGTCTGTGTGTTTGTAGGACAGAAATTTGTGTACCGTAGCCGAGGAGGATGGAGGTCATGGAGGCCAAGATGGCGCAGGCGAAGGCGAACCGGACGTTGGTCTTCTTCCGAGGCGCGACGCCGTCGGGAAGGCCATCATCGGAGCTGGCTGCCGTGTTTGCTGCTTCTTTGTGCTGTTCTGCCATTGTTGTTACCCTTCGGGAGCTCGAGATCGATCGCCTAACCGTGCACCGCACTTGGACCAGCAGGCTGCTGCTACTGCTAGATAGTGGTGCAGTAAATTCAGGTTTTACATGTCAAGGGGGACATGCATATATAGGGGGGAGCGGGAACTTCAGAGGCAGAACCTGACAATGTGAGGCCACGGGACTCGTTGTCAGAAAGGGACCATCGATGGTTTCCGTGTCAACTTTTGATGCATGTTCCACTGCCGCCGTGTGTCCTTGATCCGTAAAGCATCAGCTGGACAATCTGATCCGATCGAGACTCTGATCGAGCATGGCTAAAAGGCCATTGAGACCGATCGAAGTATATATGTAGCACATGAGAATATGAGATTGTCTTGCGCCGAAGTAACCAATTCTTTACGGCATGCATGTATGAGAGATACTGTCTCAAACCTAAGNAATATTAGTTTATTAAATTATTTTTGTGAATAAATTAATGAAATGTTTTCATGAAAAATAAACCATATTACTTTATGGAAGAGTAAATTAAATAAGTTTTCTATGAAGATTTTTTGAGCAAAACCATTTTTGAAGTGACTTGAAGCAAAACTATGGGATGGGGGTGGGGTGGGGTGGGTATGAGGACAACATGAAAGAAAGAATTTTTGGACTATGATGACTGCACACGACAAAAAATAAAACATCATGTCTGAGATGGTGTGCTCACAGGACTTCTGGTGCACACATGCGGGGTTAGTTGTGCACATCCCGCTACCATGAGTGCTAATTGCCGGCCTTTTTTCAGTCTATCAACTCTAATTAATGAAGTCCTTCAAAAAGCTACGAAACAAGAAAAATACCAAATATAATGTATCTAGAAGAAACAAGGGTATATATCAATAGAAACAAGTAGTTGCAGAAGTGTCGTGCCAGTACCAATTTGAAACTTAGGTGTTGAATATTCGTGCTAGTTTGTTTTACTCAATTCAGTCCCATGCAAAAGGGGATTATTATAGAGACATTGCAGGTGTTCAATTGTCACACCCGATTTTATAAAGAAATAGATGACTATCATATGTGCGTTATGATCAAGTTTACACACATATAAGACTTCATTAACGATATAAAAGACAATGTAATCGAAAATAGTATTAAATAACAATATTACACTCATGAAAAGCGAGTAACTAGCGGCGGATCTTCAACGCTTTACCACAAGCAGCTGACTGGGGAACACGCACACCTAGAAGACTCCAAATAATCCACTAAAATCTCTTCTCTAAGCCTGAGCCGCAGAGATAACAAGGTTGAGTACAGTTATGGTTGGTACTGAGCAAGTGTAGAGCAAACACAATGACATGCAAAGGATTAATCAAGGAATAAGCTGGCTAATTAAATTGCTTAAGCTCTTAGCTGGTCATATTTTATTTAGCAGCATAATTACTAAAGTATAAGTATATACCAACCTAATTAAGCATAAATAATGCATCCACGTCTCCATGAACATAAATAAACCAATTTAGATTCAACTTTTGATATATTATTCATCTGAGGGTCCAGGCCGCTCATTACTGCGAGCACGGCTATTGCAATAGGTTTTAGACACTCTGTAGAGGTTGTACATCTTTCCCCACAAGAAGCATAGACTCAACTACGCAGTGCTTATCAGGCACGTATCACACTTCCTTAGGTGTGACTGCATAGGGACGCTACGAGGCCTTTACAAAGAATTTTCCAATGTGTGTGTGCTCCCTTACCATATGGGTTTACAGAAGGCGAACCTTCCTCCGCCCGCCCCTTTGCTCACAAGCCTTGCCGGTAGCAACCAACCCATTCCAAATGTGCAGTGCATCCACACAATAAAGGGATCTTCTAATTGATTAGCCAAGACCAAAGCCATGTGGTACCTGTGGTTGTACGGGAAATCCCGGGTGGTTCTCCATGTTCTAATTAATAATTGTGGTCTTGGTTTAACATCAAAATAACATCATATATATATGTACATATATATATGTGTGTATATATATATGTGTATATATATGTGTGTGTATATATATATATCACAAATTAATTATCTTCATATTTAATGACTTCCATACCCATGTAGAGCAACTAAGCATAGGCTACCCAGCATGAATATAAAATACCCAGGTTATCAAGGCATGATTGAATAAAACTAGTCTTCCTTAGATAGGACCCATCAAGATTATACGCATGTAGGCATAGCAGACCTAAAAGTGTATATCATTCATGGTTATTAGGACGGAAGTATGATCAAGAATACACTTGTCTCGAATGCAAATAATAAATTCTGGGGCTCAGTGTCGTCACGAATAATCCTGAATTCCAAAAGAACAATCCTTGAGCACCAAGAACGATGAACGTCCTAATCATAGAACTAGGGCGCATACAACAAACAATACAACAAAAATAAGAACAATACACCAAACATGGTCAGCAGTACAAGATAATGGTAGGAAACTATACATCATGTCCTTACGGTCACATGGACAGAAGAATCACTTAAATCCGACTTGAAACATAGAAGATATGGTCAAAACAAGCCTTTAGGGGCAATTCTGCAATTAACCATATACTTCAGGGTTAATATCCGAAATTCCAGGGACCAATTTGCAAATACTTTGAACTGCTTGTGGACGGCGGGTTTATTACCAAAAATGTTGGGATCTCTTTAGCAAATATTGTTCGGCTAACCGGTACGCTGCGCTTTGACCTAGGGTCCAGTCGTTGATCTGCGATCGGACGGCTGCTGACAATTGGGCTCACCGGAGAAGAACCAGGCGGCGGCGCTCGGCGGCGAAGGGCGGCAGAGCTCGCCGGAGAAATGCGATCTGGCGCTAAGGTGACCGGATTGAAGCGGGGTTTGGCTTAGAACGCGCAGTTGAACTCAACTGGAGGACTCTCTTCAGTAATCGGTGGACGAGGACGCAGCGCGACAGTGGATGGCGGCTCGGCCTGCACTGAACAACTCCGATGAGGAATCATGAAGCTCACATGTCAGGGTGGTGCAGTCTAGCGGCTCGATGAGCTTCATTACCTCGGTGTGGCGCTTCGGCGGTAGACCTCGTCGACCGAGAGGCGGCGGTGCGCAAGATCAATTGGCGGCGGCTCCCGCTAGGTCTTGGCTCGGTGCCGGGGCTTGCTAGAGGACGGGCTTCGAACTCTAGGGTTTCAGGGGGTTCACGGAGATGCGGCGGCGCACTTTATAGATGGGAGAGGGTCACGCCTTGACGTGCGTGCCATGGAGGCTAGGGGCAGCGCAAGCAGGGGATCGGTCGGACTCGTGCCCGAGTCCGGCTCGGGGTAGGGGATGACCCTGACCAGCAGGACCCGGTTGACAGCGAGAGAAGGGAGGGGGAGGGGAGCTGTTGGGCCTAGCGCAGGGGAAGATACTGGGCTGGGCTGTGCTGTGCTGCGGAAGTCAGAAGAGAGGAGGGAAGAGAAATGAGCCGGGCCAAGAGTTTAGTGAGCAAAAACGAACTTTTGTCAAAACAGAAGTTTAAAGATCAAACAAAATTCAATTCAGTTTAAATTCAAACGAATTCTAACTCAAACTAAATCGAACCTAACAATGCAAAACCTTTGGAGCGACATGGAAAACAACCATACACTTATTGTAATTAAAATTATTTAAGGTGATATTTAATTATAATAAAATCCAGATAATTCCTATTAAATCCTAATTTAGACCTTAAATAAATCCTAGGAAATTCCGGAGCTGTTCTTACAATTTCTTGTGATGAAAATTAGGGTGTTACATCAATGGATCATAATCTATGGTCTAAAACACCGCATACATGTGTAGAGCATGGTGCACACACTCTTAGAAGGGCCGTGACCAAAAGAAGTTGTAGTCGGGATGATAGTTCATGCTGGCTTCCCCAGTTTCCCTTGTCACCACCGCCTTCGACATGACTGATGCGCCGTGCCTTAGTGTCCTTAACCTCTCATTTAGGAGTTGAGTTGGATCTGTTTCCGAGGAACCCTCTGGTGTAGGCTTGGAACCTTGTCGTTCACCCAATTTAAACCACTTCTCTCCCTGTAAATAATAGAACAAATAGTATCAGCAATGAGCAGATCTTTCTGTCTAGAGAAATAAAATTTTGTGAAGTTCAAATACTAATGGAAAAAATGTCTGTCTAAGAGGAAAAATCATATGCTGGTTGAAAATTACCTTGGCTTTGTAACTAAGAAGACCAACAACTCGGCAAATTGTAGGAGTATGACTATCATCCACTTTCGTAGAGCAAGCATTTTGAACCATGCCCAGGGAGTGGTATGTTAGGAATGCAGCTTGGCAACTCCCTGGAGCTGAGGGTATCTGACATATAGGATACCAGGAAACACAAAACCTGAAAATGGAGCAATTTGCTTAGCACTTGATCATAAACAGAATAACGTTATGAATTGGAAATCCTTAGTCAAATTTATGTAGTAGCCAATGAGCAAAGGACGACGTACCAAGATGCAGGATGAAGATCAGACAACTTCATACTTTCTAGTTGCATAGGATCCCCGAATATTGGTTCATCAGGCATGTTCACGCCGCTGACAAGTTGTTTGATCCTATATAACATTGCAGCAGGATTAGCAGCATAGATTGAGAAGACTCAGAGACATTTTTCCTCAGCGTCTATATATGCATAAAATAAATTATAAAATAATGTGAAAAACACAAATAAAATTATAGTATAATAATAGAGGGTTAACATACTTTGTAAAGAGTGGAGGCCGTGCAAAAGGTTGCTCCTTTTCGAAGTACTCAAAGAGGAGCCCTCCATGACTTGGTGAACTGCTGAAAGAGGACTGTCCAAACAACTGAACTGCAGAAAGAGAGGGTACGAAATATGCATATAACTCTGACATACTCGTACTATAGGTGCCACTTGTACGAGGGCTCATCCTTCCCTGAATCTTTACCTCAATTCCAAAACACCCAGCTTCTTCATACCATTTCCACACTCTCCTCAAGGAAATACTTGGCACCTGGTTTGGGTAGGGTTGGTTGCGAACCAGCTGTCCCTGCAAGCAGCTGTTACTTGTTGTACGAGGTATATGTCCANATGACCGGGGTGGCCGACTGTAGAAAGGTCTCAATGTCAGCAACTGGATTTCCACAAGTCATGTACATACTAGATATAGCTTCAATTTCATAGGAATTGTTAACAGCTTTAATAATCTTATCCAACTCAGATTCATGACTGGTAAATACTAGTTCATTCTCTTCTTTCTTCTGCTCTTCCCTATCAACACATAAAGGGTTAACATGATGATCCAGGGACGAGGTTTTATCAGAAGAAGCTGCTCTGGAATCTTTGTCAAGGCCTGGGGTGGCCGACTGTGNGAAAGGTCTCAATGTCAGCAACTGGATTTCCACAAGTCATGTAAATACTAGATACAGCTTCAATTTCGTAACCATTGTTAACGGCTTTAATAATCTTATCCAACTCGGATTCATGACTTCTAAACACTTGTTCATTCTCTTCTTTCTTCAGCTCTTCCCTATCAAAACATAAAGGGTTAACATGATGATCCAGGGACGAGGTTTTATCAGAAGAAGCTGCTCTGGAACCTGTGTCTTTGGCATCATCATCAGCTGGAGCCAAAGCTTTCAGCTCTCCTTGCAAGGGAACATATTCTGAAGAACAACTTTCCTCAATAACTTCTAGGACCACATTATGACGAGAAGTTGAACTATTTGCCATCTGACTACTCTCAAGATTTCCTGGGTGCACTGTTATTAGAAGCATTCTGCTGCTACCAGGAACATTCTCTTCATCAGCAAAGCCAGTCTTTTTAACTTTACTCAAACTCGGGGCCTTCTGGTATTTATCCTTTTTATGATTTGGTTTTCTGTCAGAGAAGCAGTCATTTGTTATGTAATGTCCTATTGTTATCTCACTTGGAGCTCTTGGGGCTCTTGGAACAAGTTCACTCAAACTCTGCAAATGCTGCATCCTTTTCATTTTCTGTGCTGTTTTCCTTGAGACCACTTTCTGAAATTCATCATCATGACTAGCATCATCACCGCGAAGCGAGCCTTCTTGGGAAATCCCATAATTAATTGATATGTTGAAGCTTTTATGATCATTTGGCTTGTTCCTGTCACCACCCCATTTGTTAAACCCTCGGGAATCTGTCAATCCTGTCACAGACAAGGACCACTCACTTCTCGCATCTGATAAGCTGCCAGCATGATCACCCATAGTTTTATTCCATGCCTTACTGCCGGAATAAGAGTCATCCAAAGATGCCTTACTGCCACTATAAGAGTCATTCACAGATGAACCGGCAACACTGCAATATGAGGTGCTAAAATTTCTGAGGCCATTGTTACTAGAAGATCGTTCCTTCTCATTACCAGATGCACTGTAGATAGGACTAATAAGTTCTGTCACCGGGGAGCTAGAGGATGACGAACTGCTCTCCAATGGCATGGCTTCATCACTTACTGCTGCATTAGCGCATGCGGAAGAAGGTTGAGTGCGCAGCTCATCCTGCATTTCTGAAGCATGATCAGACTGCTTTCTGCACTTGCCCTTTTTCTTCTTGTTTTTGCTGCTCTTCTTGTTTCTCTTAGTTTTTTGTTTATCCGAACCTATCTTGAGAAAAGTACCTTCCAAGAAATCTGAATGAGATGCTTGCTTTGGTTCCAGAAGACTCAGAGTGCCAGCCCCATTATATGACCTTGACGAGGCAGAATTCTGGTGACCATTGGGTAGGACTTGGTATTCATCTTCAACAGATTCATCTTGTAAAATGTAATAATAAGGCAAGTATAAACTGAAATGAGACCTGCAGGAGAGAAAGAAAACCAAAGTGGTCAAGTAATTAACTGAAATTAGAATAAAAAACAATCTAGTAAAACAACGTTAGAACCCAATTGTATTGTACTGCTAAAAGAAAGGAATATATTATCTCCATTTCAACTGATTGATGATTGTACTTTATCACACACCAAGGTACAGAACCTTGAAAACAACATTAGTTACCTTCTTCGTCCTCAAATAGTAGTGTGTGTCACAGTGATATTTGACCAATAGCATAAACAAAATATTAACACTCCATATGTGACAGCAGTATTATGTGATATTTATCAAAACATTATTAGCGTCATTATATTTTCTTGTTGAACGTATGAATATATAACTATATATCCACCCTTTTTGGCATAGTGTGCTTCCATTAAAGTAGATTGTCAACTACACCATTCCTCAAAGGCATGCAGCTGACATGACCATATTTGTGGTCTTGATTCTGAGAGAGAGACCACATATATTCAGGACATCCCCCAATCCTCTATTTGGTCACATAACTAGGCCACACTGACCAACATTCAACAGAATACAGTAGAACCTTGAACATGTAGACACATTAATTGAGTTGTTGGATGGCATCATGCAATATTAAATTGTTCATGAGTATGCTAAGCTAATGCCAACTGAAATCTTTGATTGCAGGTTTGCAGCTCCACATCATCTAACCAACCATATGGAGTCAACAGCTAATCACAAAAGTGGACAGGCATGCACATGAGCCTAGATAAGATGACTTCTCTCCCCCATTCAGATGGCTTACTCTCTTGTAAGCTTCATCATCTCTGTCATCGCAACCTATCATCTATTTTTTTAGTCGTCCTTAGAGTGTGGGTCTAGAAAAATGATAGATGGTGCTCCTTTGTTCNGGAAATGGGGACGGGTCATCATCTAATTAACTTGCTAGCATAAGCTTTTGTTGATTGAANAAAAAAAATGACAAAATGATTGTATCCAAACAAAACCTAGCTAATGGGTTTTCTACTTGAAAAAGGATACTTCTGTTTTATCAAAGGATTTTTTAGAGGATCATTTTACTAGGGTTCGCATCTCATTACCTATCAAAATTTATTCTATCTATGAATCATCTTAACAGTGCATGCATCATAAGTACAAAGTACCTAATTCTACATTTTGGTCCGGTTGCAATACCCAGTCCAATTTGACACATTTGTAGGTTAGTTCAAACTTAATTTATCAGGAAAAGGGGATATGTATATAAGTATAGAAAAGAATATGACTATACATACATGTGGTTCATCCGTTCTTGCTGCTCATGTCTGGACGCAATGGCGGCTACTTGACGTTCCTGTAACATCAATGAAAAAAATGAATCCTACAAGGAAAAACCATGACTATATATATGCTTGCTACACAAACTCGTCCCAAAAATATTGCACATACGAATTCCGCGTTGCCCGGGTTTTTCTTCTCTCTAGAAGGCCTAGGTATGCGTCGAGATTTTCTTGCAACAGTTCCTGAGGCACTTCCTCCTGTTCCTGATGGCATATCTGCGAAACGTGTTGAATAAAATGTATATGGAATCACATGGGTACACAATAAAGGTCGTCGGTATCCTGATACATATCATAGAACCTTACACACTACCGATAATACCAAAAAATCTATTAGGTTTATCAAAATCAAAATTATGGCCCTCAATCTATATAATATGTTATAATATCTTATATAAAAATGTATTATTTATAACCCGATAGTATTCTGATACTACTATCCGATACTGAAGGGCAAAAAAATCCTACCTAATTTCCTAATACTATCAACCTTGGACACAACGACCCCTCTTTCCCTCTCTTGGTGTTTAGTACCATCAGTTAGTGATTTTATGTTGACCTCCCTTGCTCCCGATGGTGAGCTCTCCGACGCATAGGATTATATTGGTTCGGGCGCAGAGGGTCAACATCTAGTCTAAACTAACTTTTTGTATTCCTCGAGCTTGAGGGCTTGAAGTTTACAAGAGAGGCGTTTGCAAACGCGAGCAAAAGCGGAAATAGGGTTAAGTATGTGTGTGTGAGAGAGGGCTCCTTCCTTTTACACTTCTAGGGACGAGGCATACACTTCCAGGGATGGGGCCTAAAATAGAAGCTGAATGTGTTGCATTAGTCATAGAACCTCAGCCTAGCCCATCATCCGGTCGCGACACTTTCTTCCCTGCTGGCAAAGTTGTGGC
>JAZFNS010020007.1:157181852-157192984 GCA_037127165.1 Alloteropsis angusta | reverse complement strand
TTGATAGACCAAGACCGCCGGTCCGCCGCTGCTTTCTGGCCTCCCAAATTTCAGGTGCTTATGTTGCAAATGTGCAGACTAGTTAGTTTTGATCGTTCTTATGGCAGATGTCATGCTATGAGGCTCACTCTACCACGTTGAAAGTTATATTCAGACTTGTAATCTGAATGCATATGGCATACATCTGGGAAAACTGAGGAATGGTTTGCTTGACTGCTTCTTCTTGAACTAAAAAAATGTTTCTTTCTGACTTTTTCACGCTGCCGTCATAGGACCGTGGCGCTCATAAAGTCTGACAAAGACAACCGCTATGGACTGGATTCTGTTGTCACCCATGACGGTACAAAGATGGCGTGCTGGGCCTTATCAGAGCTATCAAGTTTCCATAACAAATTAGGAATTGAGGCCTATGACAAGGTTTGGTCAAACACATTTTCACTTAATTTACATGCCTGTATCCTATATTATGAATTATACTGCCATGCATATATTTTGAGTTGCTCAATTATTTTCTTGAACACTAGTTTTGAGAATTATGACAGTAAGTTGAGCTGATGGTGCTTGTGAGAGTGCAGTACACATTAATTTGGAGTAATACACAAAACATGAGCAAGTTCTACGGAATCGCATCGTGATCATCTACTGTAGTTTGAATATCTTTTAATTTAGTTCTGAATTTTTAGCGACTCACGAAGGAGATCTAGCAGACAGATTGTCATTTGATGTAATTTCCTCAAATTTAGTGCTCTTAGGAGACAGCCTGCATTTGTAGAAATGTGATGATATTTAATAAATGTAATTATTTGCTTACTGGTTAGTTTGTTATGCAATCGATTGCAAAATTTTGGCTCGCTATTAGTGATCTAATATAATTTGTTCTCAGTAGAACATACTGGTTTTAATGCAATAATGCCTCAGAGTAGTATTTTATTGAAACTGAAAACCTTCTGATGATTTATATCTTCAGCTTGGCCACATGATAGGCCTGTGCAACCTGTGCAGCACAGATGCCCAGTTCCCACAAAATATTTGCTTGAGTGTGCCTTAGCAGTCATTAATTGAATAACTATTTTAGATGCGATTATGGCTTTCTTCACCACACCTAATAACTTTTTTCTCTGCTCAATTGCCCATGTTTCTCTTGCTCTCTCTCTCTGCTCAACCCTCATTTTTTATCCTAAAAAAAGAAAACCACATTTCTCTTATTGGAATTTTGTTAACATTCTGTGGCTTCCTATTGGTTGAAGGATATCCAAAAGAGCTAAAGCTTTTATGTATATGAGCGTATGTGGTATGGCGCCGAGCTTTGCTCCTGAGGAAGTATGGGGGAGAGTTGGGAACGTGGGGGCGCACGAGCCGGCGGCGAGCTGGAGCCGTGGCGCGTGCGTGGGGGGTGAGCTAGGGCAGGGAGCAGGGAGCGGGACGCCAGGTGCCCAAGGGAGATAAGTATATCTCAATCCTGGTCTGAGCCCTTTCATTAATCCAATATGACTCTTATAGTCCGTACAAGATATGGTAACACTCTCGGCNGCTAATATATCCTGAAAAGATGACTAATTAACTAAACTCCTGGAATGAGGGGATTTGCTGGTCCACTTGTACCAGGCCCCCTTTCCCTTCTCTTGTATACCTTGCCGATCATAACAGTATGCCCCATGCAAATTGACAAATTCGAACAGATGCTGAACAACCTTCTCTTTAGACATTAGCATCAGATGCCATGAGATTATGAGAAACTTTGCACCTACGTTGAATTTAGGCTTGCAAAAGTTGTGGATTTGGCTCTTTGTAGATAAATTCATGGCATTAAATGGCCGAGCTGCTTGGTCCCCTAGTTGGTGCCTAAATACCACCTCTACTGTCCAATGCCTACTTGTTCCCTAGCCTACCTGACTGTTCATTACATGGATGCCAACTTGTGACCCAGTTGCAGGATATTTTGGCACTCAGCATGTGTCTAAAGAGGTGGGTTTCTGTAGGAAAAGGAAAAGACATTTCCATACCAAAATAGTGGCTCATGTAGCAAAGTCAGGCTAATGAGTGACACATCTTGAAGCTGAACCTAAAGTCCTATCGTGTGAGCTTGGGAGTTGCATGTTATCAGGTTTCATTTCTATCTTTTCTAAGTGAATGATTTAGGTCTGTCAGGTGTGTTGGCTATTTTCTTTTTGCATAGTTTTTATTCTATTGCAAATTTGAGTATTGATACATATGATTATCTGTGGTTTTCCAGATGAAAAAGAAATTAGTTCATTTGCTGTCAAATGCGCATTTGCTGTGTAAACTTTTTGTCATCTAGTTAGTCCAGAGGTTTATTGTGTTATCCAAAACAATATACATTTATGACGAGAATTGAGAGACTGTGATTCATTAGTCTGTAAGCCTGTAACCTTCATGTTTACTGTGATTGGTATGAACAAAATATTGAAAATGATAGTATCCATACCACTGAATAGTTTTAATCATAATATGTTTGTAGGAAATGTAGGGATCTGTTGAGGTCTTTTTTATTTAGGGGTGAAGTGGCCTATAGGTGATGCTTTCCATTTATGTATTAGAGCATTTTATAGATATTTATGAAACAAAACGTTTAATATCTTAAAACACAGATTGTAAGGAAAAAGAAGCTGGGTGGGGAGAAAAAGAATCTAACATTACCAGTTTCAAGGTGACAGAATCTGAAACTTGGCTCAATTGATTTTAGGTTTAGTGCCTTAAGAAGAATCCCTAAAGCAGGCTAACTATGGTTGACAGATTCTTTCTTGCATAATCCTAGAGTAATGTTTTGCTGCATTGAGCTACATTTGCTGTACTCATCTGGTCATGATACATTTAGTATTTGAGATACCAAATGAGCACCCCAACTGTTTTGTTGATTTCGGATATAGTGTGACAGACGGCTTGCCAAAATACCCAGCCACCAGTCTTGAGATATTTGCTGCTGGTCTTACTATCCACATGTCATGGCTATGGAAATAAGTTCTCCTGTTCTTAGGCAATGTGTAAGTTACTGAAATTGGTTTCTGCAGGTAGATGTTATAGGTATTGATGAAGCCCAGTTCTTTGATGATCTTTATGATTTCTGCTGCAAAGCTGCGGACCGTGATGGAAAAATCGTAGTTGTTGCAGGGCTAGATGGTGACTACAAAAGGTACTTGATTATCTAGGCCACCCAAATAATCCTTGATGGTTTGGGTGCAAAATATTCTCGATTGAATATTGTGCCAGCATTTGAATTTGATGATTGTGATCTTGGTAGGAAAAAGTTCGGCTCAGTTCTGGATATTGTTCCTCTGGCTGACTCAGTCACCAAGCTAACAGCTCGCTGTGAGCTGTGCAGCCGCCGAGCATTCTTCACATTGAGGAAGTCTCAGGAAACTAAGACCGAACTAATTGGGGGAGCTGATGTCTATATGCCCGTCTGTAGGCAACACTACATGGATGGGCAGATTGCAATTGAGGCCACAAGGATTGTACTGGATCTCGACAGATCTACTCTAACAGCGCAAGCTCTGAAATAGGTCAATACTTGATACTCAGACATCTCGACTTCTGTGTGCTAGTATGCAGTGTGTAACAATTAATCATTACATTGGTTTTCTATCGAAGAGAAGAGAGACTGTCATCTATACAATTGGGCATCTGTCTAAATGCATATGGCATTGAGACGGCGAGGGAAGCTCAAGTAGCAGAGTAGAATTGAGCAGACTGTAAATATTAAGCAGTTTGGATGTTGGATGTGAAAATTTATCTCTTTTACTTTAATAGTCTGCGATTGGGATTGTGCTGCTTTACTAACCACATGCACAGACTTGCTATATTTCACTTCACTAGAGGTGTATATATATACTCGTTCATAGCAAAAGTATACGATAGCTAGCTTAGCACTGCGCTGGCCTAGACGTATATACATGTCTACGGACTTATACTCTACGGATCATACAAACTAACCGTGAAAGTCGGAGGTCGGAGCCACGGAAACTCTCCAACTACGTATATACACGCTCTCTTTTGGATCGCTTTTTGAAGAAAACTACAATGTGTATTTGAATAGTGATGGCGAAAGATAGTCTTGAACTCTCCACATCAGAGTAACCCTTTACGTCGTTGCTTTCTCGCATGCTACATTGTGTATGGCAAACAGTAACATCAGAACATATGCCATGTAGTATTTGATGAAATCTAAGTCTTTCAACCCCTCTGCTGGATTGCCACACCGTATACAACACCATTCTTTGTGTTGGGGAACGGGAAAAAGGCCAACCTCTTTTGGTTTGTTTGGAGAAAGTCTTTGCAAGAATGCTCGAATCAAGACAACAATATAGCATAATTTTGGGCTCAAAGTCCAGAATGGGCTGACCTCCGAGTGTTTTGTTACCTTCGCACAAGATAAGCAGGGTATACTCGTTTTTTCATACTCCCTCCGTTCCAAATTGTAAGTAATTCCAAGAGTTTTGGAAAGTTAAACTATTTTAAGTTTGACCAAAATCATAGAGAGTACCACAAAGATTTGTTGCATCTAACAAATTTATTATGAAAATATAGGTTACCAAGAATCTAATAATATTTATTTGGTATGATAAATGTTTGCACTTTAGTGTAAAAATTTAGTCAAATTTAAGGTTGTTTGACTTTCTAAGAATCTTGAAATGACTTATAATTTAAAACGGAGGGAGGCATCGGCAAGATGGTGCAGATCGAAAACGGCAAAGATAACAAGGAGTCATTGGACTCCAAGAAGTTGACTGCCTATTGACCTTGGAAGGCCAGTTTCAGTGTAAGTTTTATCGCACAGTTACCTAGAATTCGTGCAGATTGAGTTTCATATGGATGAAACATCTCACATCCCATGAAACTACATTCTTCCCTCTCTATACTACATCAGTAAAATTTATGTCATGAAACTCTCCCTGAAACCCCATTGCGAGCAGAAAGTTTGGGTCTGAAAAAGGCGAGGAACTCATGACCTCCCCGTATTTTGCGGCATGATTCCCAGAAGAGAAAAACTGCTCAGATTTGATTACCATGTAATTTTAGCTTTATATCCTGGACATTTTTTTACATATATCACAAGGGACTTTGTTTTACAAGAGTAAAGCTGGCATGTTGAAAGTCCCTTGAGTCCTTGACAAGTTGACATGCCTATAGAAGGGCTCGGTCCTTTTTTTTTTNTGACCAGAAGGCTCGGTCCTTTTCTTGTAGAGGATTCAATTTTTTGGAATGCCATTNATATCCATCGATATTTTTATTTCACTCGACTCCGTTTCCCTTGGACTGTTTGGGCCGAACGTCAGCGTTTGAGCCAACACTTTTGAACCTATCAGCGTAAGGTACACCACGTAGGAATCCACAATACAATCATGCATGATGTTGCTTTGAACAAAACTACGCCATAGAAATACTCCTTTAGCGAAAGGTACAACGTGTAGTGTAAAAGTAGGCATTGTCCAATTCAATCATTTTAAAGCCCTTGATTTTCTTTACAATCATTTGGACACCCTACAGTGATTCCCAGTATTTGACTGTCAATGGCGGAGCTTGGACCATGCTAATCCTAAAACAAAAGGCATTTAATTACTACCTAATTATTGTAGCATTAGTGGAAATTAACCAAATCCAGGGGGGCCATGGCCTCCCTTGGCCCCAATGAAGCTCCAACCCTGTTGACTGTAGGTTGGAATCCACGAGGACCTAAAAGACCTATAATGTGCACTAGATAAATTTGTTAGTTCCATTACTATATTTTCATTCAATCTTTAAAATGACAATATAGCAGCCTAGAGGGGCAATATTTCTTACAATATGACATGCCAAAGACTAATTAAGTTAATTTAATTGCTAATCAAATTCAAAATTCGGCTTGTCTTTCACTTTGTTATCTCTTGGGTAGTTGCAGTGACAGTAGCGTGTATGGCTTCATCTGCAGGAACAGATTTGCCCGTCTCTCAATCATACCTGAGCTCGTGTACCGCACGTCTGAAAGAAAGGACTTCTGCGAGGTATCGGTATCGCCCTACGGGTGAGAGACGAAGACAACCTAGAGAAAATATTTGGATGGATCCCTACCTTTAGGTACTTCTGATTATCCATCCAGGATTTTGTTGTAAGTATAAATAATGCATCTTTACTTAACAAGTAGAGCATGAGTTATGAAGGCTAAAAAGGTTATACATGGTTTGACTATGATTAGCATTTTTAGCTGGCTTATTTTATTATTAACCAAATTACTACAATTAAGTGTATCCCAGATAACCCAATTTAATGAGACATAAATATAACAATAATAACCATCATATTCATTAAACCACCGACCCAAAAGATAACGATTAATAAAAAATGATCCATGCTGCTCTTGACCATGAACATGACTGTTATAACAGCTTTATACTCTGTAGAGGTTGTACACTTTCACCACCAGTCGCAACACCCTTTTGCCATAGCCAAAACGAGCACAGGGCATCACTACGAGACCTTTGAAAGTTCCTCTATCCAGCTAGTGGCTGCTATGGTTTCAACATAGGTGCATAAACCCCTCACTCTCCAGTCAATCAATCCCATGCTAGAGGCGAGCCAAGGTCCATACTTAAACCACGGAGCCCTACTTGCGCCTTTCGGTAAACATTAACTAGTTAGAGTTGTTCATTTTACTTAGTCAAGACCAGAGCCATATAGTTCTGATGGTTATACGGTTCTCATGAGTTGCCATTTTAAGAACCGGACCTTAAAAAGAGAGGCTTAGAACAATTCAAAACACATGCTCAAGCTCCTAACCATGTTGCTAAAAAGCATATTTTAATCACAATTTCATGTACCATAATCAAACTAACAATTAATATCATAAGGTCCTCGGTACGAAAGCGAATGTTGCAAAGCATAGCAATAAACTACCCATCAAATTAATAACCCATGTGTACAAGGTTAATAGAATAAATTAAAGCTAGGTAAAGTCCTTATGGTTCATCAATTGGACACATGCATGCATGAAGGTATTAATTAATAAAGGAGTTTCTCGTGTTACACTTATCTTCCTCTAGGTCCTACCCCTGCTGCTCTTGCTCCTCGAAATATGGGCCTTCGGCGGACATGAATGGCTCACCATCTAAACTCGACCAAAATCACCATACAAGCATCCAATCAAGCCATTACATGCAATACAAGGGAATTCTATTAGAACAGTACACCAAATAGTACAAATAGAAATAAAAAGACTCACAAAACTATTCTACACATTAATACGAACACATGAGCACGAAATCACTTTAATCGGAGCTAAAACATATTTTATAAGAGTAAAACAAGATCTAGACGCTAATCTATAAGAAAACAGGGGTCTAAGCATAATTATGCGGAAAAACCTAAGGTCAAACACGTATAAGGGATCTCCTAGGACGGCGGGTCCTATTATTCAAAAGCGCAGGGGCTAAAGTAAAAGAAAAAGGACCTAAAAGGAATTACTTTTGAACTAATCTAGATTGTGGGTTATTCGCACAAAATCCAGGGGCTTAACTGCAAAAAATGCTTCATGGCTAGCTCGGCTGCTATCGTGGCTGCTGACGCAGCTGCCACATGTCACCATGTCACCGTGGACAGGTTAAGGGCGAAGGGGTACGAGGTGATCTTGGCCGCCCGGATCAGATCCGACGGTAGGAGGTTGTGGCGGGGAGGCTGAGCAGCCAGCGGCGGCGCTTCACCAGAGCTTGGTGAATAAGCTCTATGGAGCTCGGTTGAGGGCACGGCTTGTATTGGAAGCAAGAGGGGACGAAGAGGAATCTTACTAGGGGCTTAGAAGGGCCAGTCTGGCGGCGGAGACGATGGTCGACGACGGGGAGCGATCGGTGGCGTCGGAGCTTGGCGGTTGTTGACAGCGCCAATTGTGAACTGAAAGCGCACGGATCATCCTAGCTTTTCCGTTAGAGTATTCCCCTATGGGTTATCAATCCATGGACCGACAGCGAACTATCTAGGGTATTCTACCTAGCTAAACGGATCTAATCCCAACATTATGCGTAGATTGCATATAAAGGGAAATCATAAGGTTGGTCTCATCCGGAAGCGTAGGCAGAGATAATCATAGCAAAGGTTAATGAAGCTCTAATATCGTCTCTAGGTACATCTCTTAGTCAAAAGGCGATCAAAACCATATACTACATCTCTACCAAAGTACACCGAGTCTCCAACGAAGTCGATATAGATCACGTCATTGCTATAGATAATACCCTAGTGAAATCTTATCAAGATAAAAGCATGAACCAAGTTCAACATTTTTCCGCCCACATTATCACCACACAAGGGTAATCAACTATTGAACTATGGGGTCATGAACATGTTGACATGATTTAGGCGTGCGCGGCTACGACCAACACATACCCATAATAATGCTAGCTAGCTATTTGGATGAAAGGCACAATCAACGAGGAACATGATAGGTAAACCAGGGTAATCAACGATCTAGCTAGGACGCACTACTTCAACATATCCGTAAGATATAGACTAATCACCACGATTAGATATGCCAGTTGTACATATGAATATAAAGCATACAAAGAAGTAGACCAAGTTTGAGAGAACTAGAATTGAGATTTGATTGATATCACCATCGTGTGTGTACATACCCGATGAATCTTGGGTTTTGACTCCTGAACTCTGTCGTGGCACAACCGCGCAAGAAGGCCATGGTGGCTAGAGTTGGCCTAGGCTATACCCTAGGTACCTTCGCATACTTGCAGCGACCCTCGTCTCCCTCTAGTGTATGACCTAGTTTTCACCGAGTTCCCATAGATGGATGCAAATTCTCTCTAGTACGCGCTCTATAAATAGTCCGAGGAGTCCGTGGCTTCAACCGAGTGGTCATACAACAAAAGAAAGGATTGGGACTTAGAAAAATATCAGCAGACACAAGTCAATCTTTCGTTCCGAGTGGTGGTTTCAACCGGAACTAAAGGATATCTTTTAGTCCTGGGTGGTGGTTTTACCTGGGATTAGTCCCAGGTGAAGCCACGACCCGAGACTAAAAGGTCATCTTTAGTACCGGGTGAAGCCACCATTCGGGACTATAGAGTCTTGTGCAGGGGCGGATCTAGAGCCGGTTTGTAGAGGGACTGATTTCTTCTAGTTTCCTTTTTTCTCACCTTCTATATTTATTATTCTTCTTCTCCCTTAATATTTCCTCCATAACTCCCTTAATATTTATTGAACCGAAGCCTCTTTTTCAGCCGTGAATACCTAAAATATTTAACTTCTACACTCTTTCTTATGTTGTCGTGATCTTATCTATATGCATGACAAAGTAGTGTCCTGATATATCTCGAAGTAAATTCGTAGAGTATTCAAAGTATGTGTTGCATATTTTTAACATCCTCCTTCTGCTTGTTTTTCGCGTGCGGCATTCTTCGTCTTGATTTCGTCATTTTCGTTCCCTGCGGTCGTCTCTGCTCCTCAGTCTTGTTAGTGTTCGGTTGGTTCTTGGCCGGATTCTCGATCTTGCTCGCAGTGCTGCCTTTTTCGTTTGAATTATCAGTTTATCACCGCTCGATCCTTCTCATTCTGAATATTATCCTGGCCACCTTGCCGTTGCAGCTTAATCCGGTATGCCGTAAGCCTTGCATCCATTCGGAATACATAACTACTGGATGCGGCGGATATAGCACCGCCTTGCATCCATTCACAAAGTTCCAGCGCCAATGGCTGCCGCTCCTGCCTCAGCCCCATGAAGACCACCACCTCAAGAGATTCTGCCGCCATTGCCATCAGCGGCTCAGTTCGGGATCTACTACTGCTACCTGTCAAGCCGGGTACGTGCAACAAACGACCATCTCCTTCCCCTTGGTGTACAATGCCTCGTGATTTTCCGCTCATACTTCCTTTCTCTAATCTGTGTTTGCACGCATGCATGTGCAGTGAAGTGGTATAAGAAAGAGTTAGGAGCTTAACTTGCTATCTATGGTGTCAATCTGAATGTCAAAAAAANTCTGAATGTCAAACATACTGTGTGAGATCAGGTTCAATCAGCGGTACAACTGACTGCANTTTCTGTTTGTTGCCAAATAATGGATGCACGTATCATTAAATTTCCAACTATGCTCCACTGAGTATATGAATTAAATTTTGGCATTCAGTAAGATGAACAAACAACACTGCATCACTGAATTGACAGATGGCTGGTGCAGGCCTCATTGTAAGTATTACATTATTTTTCTTTTCTACATGCTTCTTATGCAGGCTGCTCTAAAAGAAGGAATACTGCTTCAGAACGGGCGTCCGTATGCGTCGGACGACAAAATCTTCCGATCTGTTCTCCACCTCCCTCCTCCCCCGTTCCTCCCTCCTCTTTGACGCGGTCCTCATCGATGTCCTCGCCGCCGGGCTCGGCAGCGGCGCGCGGGCTGCGGAGGCGGAGGCAGAGGCGTCCTCTCTCTCGTTCCCTCTGCTCCCGGTCCTTTCCTCCCAGGCTCCCACTCTCGTCCCCCACCGACCACCGCACCCCACCGCACCGGCCTCCAGCCCCCAACAGCCGCAGCAGTCGAGGGCGTCGCCTCGTGTCCGGCACGCCATTTCCTTTCCTCCTCCTCCCTCCACCGCGCTCCTTTTTCCTCCTCGCTAAAACCCACCGAATCGGCGCACGTCCTGAGTCCTGACACCCCTGTCCCCTGACACCCCTGTCCCCTGTCCCCTGAATCGGCGCGCGGGCCGGCCCCTCTTCCTCGTAGCCCACAAGTATCTCTCCAGCTCCCACCGGCAGCTGTGGCGGCGACGCTCCGAGTCCAGGAGGCCCGCCAGTTCGATCTAACGCGGGGAGGCACGCTCGCCAGGCTCGATCGCCGAATCAGATCACCCGCTGGGCGGGTTCAATTCGGTACGTCCCGTTGCGAGGTTTCGATCCGGCCGGTGCTTTCCTTGCGGCGGAATCCACGCTCGTCGTGCTTTACTTTACCTTCTTCTCCTTGTTTCGGTGGGGAGGCGATGGGGATGGGGATGGGAGGAGGAGTTGGAGCAGCGGCCGTAACGCCATTCCCTTGACGTCTTCTCCTCCCTTTACTGTTTCCTAGCACTAGATCCCCATTGCTCCTACAACCAGATTGTTGCATGTTGCAAGCAGTGTTTCTAATGTTTCAGATATTTTAGACGAATGTTGC
>JAZFNS010020007.1:154555664-154566663 GCA_037127165.1 Alloteropsis angusta | reverse complement strand
TTTTTCGCCGACCATGGATGGAGATTTAGTAATAGGATTCATTATTAATATCTCCTTATGGAACTGTATGGTTTATCGATTCCGAGACTATAAACATGTTTATCTGGATTGTAGTAATTGGCTGTAGCCTCTTTTGAGGTCAAGGCTGGGTTTTACCCATTATCTAAAAAAAATTAATTTCGCATTTTTTGGGAGAGGATAAAATCAGGGGTAGATTAGTCTTTTGCCCAAACCAAGATACATTTAACAAGTTTAACAGGTTTTACCACCTCAAAACTAGGTAGAAATTTTGGGTGTTAAACTTTAACAACTACATTCTAAAAGGGGTGTTTGGATACTTTAACTGTTAGGTAAAATATGAGTGTTAAACTTTAACAAGGTGGATCCAAACACCCTAGTTTTTTCTTAACTTACACGAATAGAGATTTTGGTAAAAATACACTCTTCAACGGTCTCTTCAACTGGATGTCCAAATACTAGGCAAAGATACAGAGAGACGATAACTCTTTAGATTGTACACAACATATAGGAAAACTATTTGAATATATAAAGTTACAGAAAATGATTTTTACTTAAATGCCTTTCCAAATGATGATTTAGATAGTAACTTTAAAAAGGCTCTTGAAGATGCTCTTACGGTCCATCTCTCAACTCATTCATATAGCTGTTAGATCTTCACTATTAATATATGGCCTCACATGTCGCTTTCACATAACTTCTTGGTTATTGTGCATCAACTGCCCGTAAACTTATAGCTTGCTTCTTTTTCTCCCCTCTCCTCTCTGCTCCACCTCACCGTTTAGCCCACGTACAACCCACTATTATTGTTGCTCTAAGAGGTCCCATATAATAGAAGTAAGCGTAGCTTAGTTGATTAGGTTCCTTGTAGTGGAACCTGTCTACCCGGTTTCGAGTCCGACTCGGCACATGTGTCACATTTTCTTAGATTTATTCTAAAATTTAACCGGTGCTATTTTTTCAGTGGTAGGCGACGTACCCGTCAATAGCGAAGCGCCTATGATGACTTCGTCAATTTTAAAATCGAAATAGTTAGACCGGTCTTTCGTAAGTGCTCATTTAACTGTATGGATTTATAGAGGTGAGCGGTCCATGTCCGGAGCTCGATCCCCGTCATCCCAACATCCAAAGCACATCCAACGGTTGCACGTTCACAGTTCACCCGTGCATGGCAAACAAAACGTATGAACCGGTGTTTTATCCTCACGAGTACTCTCCGTCAGTATTATAGTCACTGTTGACTTTTAAAATTAGTGCAAATAAGTTGACTTTTAAAAATAGTGCAAATAAATAGAAATGTGAGTCGTACTTAAATTACATTTGATTATAAAACAAGTAATGATGAAATAAACAATACTAATGTGCATCAAAAAATTCAACAGGAACTATAATGTGAAACGAAAGAAGTAATTAGGATTAAGGGTCTGTTTTGATGAGCTAGAACTAAAGATTAGAGCGGGCTAATTGGTGAGTAGAATCCATTAATCATTATTAGCCACTAGCAAAATGGCCCGCGCGACACGCGCGTGCTGTATGTGATGTTAAATGATTTCTCATTCTATTGCCCTTTATGTTTGAACCACAGGCAAGAGATTTTATATTTTTCATGTTTGAAATGTAAAAAATGTCAATTTTGTTTTGTTTTTAATGGATGCATATTTTTACAAAATAATTTTGACGAGCAAAAAAATAGCAACACCATTGTGTTCCATATGTTTGATGCTCCTAGACATGTATCCTGATATCTCTAGAGAAATTAGCATAGTTGGTTCTCCGCGCTATTGCCCATTGGATTAAAGTGAAGAGGGATGAAGAGCAAATAGTTTTTCTTCTATACTGATAGGAAGAGTGTAGGCTACCAGCTTTAGGATAAAGTTGTGCATGACAAATTCTGATTTAGCAAAAATTTTCTAGTCTAAATTTGCTTAGACGAGCATCAAAATATTAGATCACGTACCTTCCATACCATATTTATTCTTTTAATTCAATTTTGTTGTCTCCTGTGAAAATTAGATTCGTTAGCAATAGTCAACAATTATAATTAGGTAGCATCCATCTAATTAAATAAAACCCAACTGAACTCATGATTGTTGTCTTGTGCCTCGGATTGATGTTCCAGGCTCAGCCTGCATTGAGCAAAAAAATGCATCAATTTATGGCCACAAGATCTGCAAACATGAAACAAGGACCACTAAGACCACCGTGGCCATACATTCAGTATTCAAGTATCATAACAGTTTGAACCGAGAAGATTACAACAATAAATTTAGACATATAAAACCACTAAAATTATCGGTCATTTATACCTTGAGAAAGGGGGCATCAAGGACAAATACTGCCGGTGTCGAGCATATCTTTGCAACACAAGTCAGATTACCATCAGTACACTACAGTCCATAACGGTGTGGTAACAATACGTACTGATCTCTTTGATTCAGGCGTATGTAACTATGTATATATACTTACTCCGATCACTGATTTGATGTTGTTAGTAGTGATGGGAACCTGGAGGTCACCCTCCCTCTGAATCCTGAGGAGGACATCGAGAAAGTCTTCCTTGCCGTCGTGGCCAGAGCCCAGAGGCTCTATTCTCCTCGTGCTCCCGGATGATGTCATTGATGAACGCGACCAGTTCTTGCCACTGACGCTTCATCTGGCCCGGCATCTGGCTAACAAGCATGGCGAGGCGGGACGATGGGTAGAGGTCCAGCAGGCTCATCTTGGCGACCATCTTGACCATGCGTGCTAGGATAGTCAAGAACACGTCCCTGTCCTTGAACGAGCTCCCTATGATGGTGCGCACCGCCGAGTCGGCGGATGGGGAGTTGGATCATGCTGTCGCCCATCGGGGCCGTGATAGCGCCCCTGCTGATGGGTGCTTGCGGCTCGCCGTCGTCGGTGGGGAGTCACGCGCCTATTGAACCTTCCAGTGGCGCTCGGGTCCTCTTGCTCGTATCCTTGGCACCCGCGGAGGCTGCGGCTCGAAGGGAAGTTGGATCACGTCGACGGGGCCGGCGATCCCTAGACGCGGCCCAATACAGCACAAGGGCCTAAGCCCATGCAGGGGACGCATAGTGAGAGTTAATTTTCCGTACGATTTCAATATCTCTAGATGAAAATTGAAAGGTGGGTATAAATGTGGGTATAATAATCATTGGTGTAAAAAATAATTAGTTTTTGGCAGAATCACGCTCTAACTCGCGGTTTCTATGGGTCTCGGTACTTTTCCACCTCCCTCGGCTCTGACGAGTGGGGCCAGCGTGAGGGGTACAGTGGGCCCAAAACGGGTGACAAACGTTTTCAATTGTTTAGGATCTTTATAGTATAGATAACTAGCTCATGTAATGCTACAATAATTATAATATATAAGGCCAGCCTTAGTGCAAGTTTCATTGTACAATTACCTAGATTCATAATATAGGTAACCGTGCTGATTGAGTTTTATGGAGATAAAACTTCTCTAACATAATAGTCGATTAAAGGCCTGTTTGGATCCACCTCAACTAAAGTTTAGCTAGCTAATTGGAAGAAGTAAAGTTTAGCTAGCTAATTGGAAGAGCTAGCTAAACTTTAGCTGGAGGTGTTTGGATCCTCCAGCTAATTGAAAGTAATAGACCATGCTACCCCTTATAGAAATAATAGGAAAAATAAAGGATGATGAATGTATTAATTTTAGGAAGGGCAATCTCATCTTTGAAAATGTTTTAGCTGGGTACAATCAGCTAAAGAAGTAGTGCACTTTTTAACCCCCAGCTAAAATTTAGCTGAGTTTTAGCTGGTTCCGTTTGGATCCCTGACAGCTAAGTTTTAGCAGCTAAAGTTTAGTTGGTGATCCAAACGGGGCCTAAGCTGTTACATAATTTCCTTAAAATTATGTAATACTCCCTCCGTTCCAAACTATAAGTCATTCCAAGACTTTTGGAAAGTCAAACCGTCTCAAATTTGACCAAACTTTTACACGAAAGTATAAACATTTATCGTAACAAATAAGTATCATTAGATTCTTGGTAACATATATATTCATAATAAATTTGTTTGATGCAACGAATCTTTGTGGTTCTCTTTATAAGTTTGGTCAAACTTAAAATAATTTGACTCTCTAAGAATCTTAAAATGACTTATAATTTGGAACGGAAGGAGTAGAAAATAAACCCGCATTTTGTTTGTGACGATGGCCCTGTTTGGATGAGGGGGTTAGAGCTAGTTTCAGCTAGTTTGTGTACAACTAGCCCCAAAGTATCCAAACGGTACGGGCTAGAGTAGGGCTAGTTGCATCTAAACTTACCAAAGAAACTATCCCACCCAAGAGGTGCTAATTGGTGCTAGAGTGGAGCTAGTTGCATACTTGCATCTCTTTCACCAAAAGTGATTGAAAAATGTATTTTTGGTCAATCTACCTCTTCATCCAAACATCTCTTTGGCTAGAGTTAGTTTGGGGCTAGAAACTAACTGTAGCTCTAGCTAAGTTAGAGTATCAAACACGGCCGATGACTGCATATTTCAACAAACCGGATTTGCTATAAATGTTATCGTTCCAATACATAGAAATCTTCACGGCATGTCAACTAGTTGCCCACCCTTCAACTGATTACACAGTTAATTTATGAGTTTTATTTTTTTTCTTCTTCTCAACATGCATGAGCCATGTATTGAAATGATAGAAAGAGTAGAGAACTCTTACAAAATTAAAAAAACAGACTCACACCCAGGTTTTCAAAATGCAAAATATGCATTTTTGTCCTTCAACTCTTTCTCGAGTGTCAAGTTGGTTGCTCAACTTCTAAATTGGCCAATCTAGTCCCTGAATCTCCATTTTAAGGTCAAACTCATCCCCCAACTTTACAATCATCCAACCTAGTCTCTCAAGTTTCGTTTATGGGCCAAACTCTTCCCACAAGTTTTATTTTTCTGTTCACTTCACTTTCTCAACACCACTTTCAAATGTAGATATTTAATATATATATGTTTTACTAATCTATTTTAACCAACTCATCCATTAGTTATCATAATTGGTGCTTATAACCATTGTATGCTTAACTAAACCATTTCTATATACAATAGGTACTTGCAAGTTACTACATTTTGTCAAAGGTCCATTGTATTCATGTTTTAGATCAATTATTTTTTCAAATATATTTCTAACTCCATATGGATGTAACTTGAATGCTTATCTAGATTTCTAGGCCAATTATTCTTCGTGAAATTAATCTGAATGTCTACCCAGATTTACTATCTAGCTCCCCCAAAAAAGTTGTCAAACATACACATAAAAGTGTATATGAATAGTTAAGATATTCATATGAAAAAACATTAATCTCCCTAAGGATTGGTCTGAACCAAAACCGAAATTTGAGGGACTATGTTGGCTGATTTAAAAGTTGAGNTTGTACTTCCGTGCCAAAAGATGGCACTGAACATATTTGAACCTCGCTACAGACTGATGGTACAAGTATCACAACAATTAGATACACTTTTGTTAGACGCATTGGTTGATAATATATCTTCTCTATCTACCAAGAAGATCACAAACCTATCTGCACATGCATATCCAGCTTGCAGATATAACCTTCCAAGTTTCATGTTGAACATGTTTAAGCAGTATTTTCATCTTCAAATATTAGCATAGGTCCTAAAATTACTTGGATGTTTTTCTTGGAAGCACAGAAAGCTAAGTATCATCTTGGTTGTAGTGAATAGAAAATTAGTGTAAGACCTTTCTTTTTGTCACCATTTTTAGCTGATGCATGCCTAGTCCGAAATTTATTTTTCTGTTGGATTCTGTATTCATTAGCCTTGCACATTAATATTTATATCTGCATTATATGATTTTCATTTGAAATAGGTACGGAGGATAATGGAAGGGAACCATCGAATGGGAATGGTTAGGAACCAATACCAAAGCATTGCTTTATTTATTTTCAAAGAGTTATTTCACTAATTATTGACTTGAGTACTGTAGGTTGTTATTGATTCGGCGACAGGTACTGTAGCTGATTGTGGCTGTGAGGTGGAAATTTTGGAGTGAGTTCAGTCTTTTATTATTTTCCTTCAAATTTCTGACAATATTTTTGATTTTTATTTTTCAAATGTCCAAATACATTTCTAGGTGTGAACCGCTTCCAGATGGGCGTTTTTATTTGGAGGTAAATTTTGTATATTACCAGGTTCCAAAATAACAGTGTACTTACATTATGTATTAGTTTTCAAACCACTTTCTGTTTGGCAAGTTGTGCAATCTGCATCCCTGTGTGGCTGTGAACCTAAAGATCCTTGATTGGTGTTATTGCAGCAATCAAATATTATATTTCTTAGTATTGACCTGTCTAAACCGATTGTCATATGTGCTTTTAGATTCAACATTGTTTCAGAACTTAGATAGAACATTGTGAGAAATATATTTCAAATATTTATGGAACATTTTTCTTTGTTTTGCATTCCAAGTTCTTAGTTGAAAGAAATTTCTTGTACAGAGGAGAACAGAATAAAGTATCTTTTTGATCAGTTGCAGCAAGAGTGCCTTTCATTTTTTTTTCTCGAACACGTAGGAGAGGTGTGTATCTTTGTATTAAGAGAGAAAGAGCGGTCCAATTACAAAAGCACAGCCTCTCACCTTGGACCAGGACGAGAGGCGTGAAAAGTGATCATGGGTTGATCTTATAGAAAAGTAACAAGAGAGACCTGACCCTAACTAACACACACTCTAGACCACAATCTTCGCTAGGTCCAGGGCGCTCAGGCCCTTAGCCCCGGCCAGCTGCCACAAATGAGCTTCATCTTTGAAGCTCTGAATGGCTCCCTGAATGCAGGGGCTAGAACCATCAAAGACACAAGCATTGCGGTGCTTCCAAATGATGCATGACCCCATGATCAAAGAGTTCAAGCCTTTATTGTGTTCTTTCTGCACTCTCCTCAAGGACTTGCTCCACCACTCTGAAAGGATGTAACTCTTTAGCTAGGCACCAAAGTGGATAGATTTGGTGGATGCGGAATGTTGTACCAAAATTGTCTTGTAAAAACACATGTAGTTAGTAAATCTCGTCCTCCAGATCACAAAGGGGGCACTGTTCTGTGTGTGGGAGTCCACTCTTTTGTAGGCTGTCTGCTGTCCAACAATGGTTGTGAACTTGTGATGGCCAACGAAAGAAATTCTTTACATTTTCCTGGATCCCAAGAGTGCCTTTTACCATTGTTTAGTGCAAAGGAGTTTAATCCAGCATAGGTTTTATGCTTTTTTACATTGAACCAGTATAAAAAATTAAATTGTCAAATTATGAAGTTATTTTCAGAGGGCGAAAATAATATTTTTTGTCATAGGTGGAAGGCTCGCGTCGGTTTCGTATCTTAAGATCATGGGATCAAGATGGGTGAGTCNNNNTCGCTACAGAATCTATCTGGGAGGGAATGGTAGATCAGCATTTTTCGTAAAATTCTTACTTTTTTTTTTCAAATGTAGATATAGAGTTGCTGAAGTTGAATGGTTGCAAGATATACCCCTGCCAGAAGGATCACAAGAAAGAAGAGAAGTAATGTCTTCATACCTTTTTATGCTTTTGTTTAACTCCGATAATAATTATGTCCAAATGCATCCAATATTTTTATTAGTATATCCAGTTGAATTGTTTGTAATACAGTATCCACAATCACATCTCACATCTGCAATTTACTTTCCTGACCAAATTGAGATTCAGTTAGGTTTTGCAAATTGATAAACTATAGCGTGTTAGTGTAGCTTTTAAAACTGAAATGAGATGAAAAATTGGAACATATATATAATTCTTCATCATCTGATCATTCATGGAACAATAGAGCTTTGAATCAGTGAAAGTTCAGTTGAACCAATGGTTGAAAAGACGTGGTTAATGCTATGTGGGGCTGCGCTAGCGGTCGGTGCCATAGGCAGTCTAGCATGGCCAAAGCTGCGTAGGCCAATCAAATTAGTGCTTGCCATTTGCTTTTGAATCCATTTGCTTTTGAATCAAGTTAAGTCGCTAGACAGGATTAGTAAGCTAGGATAAGAAATGTCATTAATTAATCTGTTAAGGTTTGTTGCAACCAGCAATCTCACATTCATGAATAAAAGAAAGCAAGTTTTATCCCTCGTCTCCTCTGTCACTCCATATCCTTCAACTGCACTGTCTCTTCACCACTAGCCCACCACAGCTCTGGGAAGACAAGGCCACAAGCCTCGTCACAAGAGTGTTATATCACACCAAAATAGTATGCTGTCTCCATCACCTGTCTTTATTGAGGCTGCAAGTGTATTGTTTAATTCTTTGCAGCTAATCGAAATGGCCAATGGAGCTTCGGAGCTGGCAAAAGCATATATCAGGCGTGCTAGAGAAACCGTACGGACTGGTATGCTCATTTTCAGTTTTTCAAGTACTTTACATATTGAGTTAGTTATTTTATACAGTTGAAACCATATACTTTTAGAAATGGTTAAAGAAAAGCCTTGTATGCATATTTTCAGTATGACGATGAACTATTGGCTGCTTAAATTGGTTTTGGAACAACAAAGTAAATAAAACTCATATTACATAGTAACATAGTATTGTATGATTTGCTTTGGAGCCTTGGGCTGCCAAAGTTGGGTCATGTTTCTACTATATTTGGACATGGAAAATCTAGAGATGAACCAATCAAGCCCATAGAATTAGGTGGTGTGCATTGGGGGTTTGGGACCAGGATTAGTGGGAATGTCTGGGATGCTAATATTTTTGGATTGTCTGCTTCTGTACAGCGTTTTAATTTAACATTCATTGAGTGCAGCAAGGCGAACAAGACATCTAGATCTCGAGAGCATGCCTAGACCACAGGATCCTGAAAAATTTAGCTTCTGGGTATGCAGCATGTCCTCTTTCGCGAAATCTATAACAATGCTTTTGGTTCTATGATTAATTTTTTGTTACTTTTTGCAGCTAGTCAACTTGATAAGTTTGAGGCCCTCTGATAGATTAGATCTATTACGCCTCCGTGACACTCGGGAGGTAACCTCTTAGGGCCAGCTTATGATTTTATGGCAGAAACCAGGTTTTAAGTACGGGTTGTTGCCTATGCAGAGAATTTCTACTATCATCAGGTTGCTGAGTGATGCTGAACAAGGGTGTCGTGTACAGTAACAGAACTATAGCACAAGAATTGTTTCAACAGGCCAATTTATTCATCTAGGGGTATATACTGAGCAGCTCCTATGTACATCGTACAGTATAGATTTCTCATATTTGTTAATTAATTGATTCTGTACGGTGTAATTTCCTCATGTACTAACTGTAAAAAAAAAGGTATATCATAACTTCCTTATTCTTGTATCACCTTACTCATATGTCAATCTGTTCCATGAAATTCCATTTGAGAATTTAGGTTACGGGTAATGTGTCTGAACGTTCTTGTGGGACTGAGTTACAACTTAGGGAGTCTGTATGCTATTGCTGGTACTTCTGCTTGGTTTTCACGGAGAATGCATTTTGCCTGGTTCATCTCACATACAATGATGTAATGCCTTGTCTTGAATTAGGACCGTTACGGCCAAAAATATTAGCCATGCACGGATGCATCTATCCCCAGCTGGAAGGATGGTCAGAAAAATGGTACTACATGTACAGATTTTTTTTCGAAAGACCAGTACAGACATAGACGCTCACAAACACATGCACACTCACTCCTAAGAACTCGCGCACGCAAACCCTATCCCTATGAGCACCTCCAAGAGACTGGGCCGGCTGTCCGATCTTGAGATTGACGAAGTCACCACATGCGTCTCGCTATCGATGGGTACGTCGTCTACAACTAAAAGAATAATATCGGTTAAATTCTGAAATAAATCTAGAAAAATGTGACACCTGTGCCGAGTCGGAGATTCGAACTTGAGTAGACAGGTTCCGCCACAAGAATTCTAACCAACTAAGTTACGCTTAGATCCACCTACATGTACAGATAGCAGTAGCCGTATGCAAACAGTGGCTAATATACAAACGGTTGCTGCAAAACAGGGACAAGGCAGGATGCCAGGTTCTTGCTTTGCTCTATCATGGACAGCATGCTTATCAGCTCAGGTGTCTGACCGTGTGACTGACTGGAATAAGCTTTAGTCCGATGTTGCTCTCGATGTTGGAAGGTGGTTGGCGACACGGCCATAGTGGCCATCAACCCGGGTCTCTTGCTTTTCCCTGCAATTCATATTTTGTGGATACTGGTACTTGCCCGTTGGTCTCTAAGAGGAACTTCAGGGGGGCCCAAATGAGCTCTTATTCTAACATTTAGAATCTTTTTCTAAAAAATCAACTTCAGCAAGTCCCCTAAATAGACATGTATTTTCCATGCTCATCTAAATTTAGCTCTAAGCCTCTAGAAATGAGGTCTTGCCGTCTTGGGGCTGCAATTTAGGTGGACATGAAAAATACATGTCTATTCAGGGGCTCTGCTGGAGTTGATTTTTTACAAGAAGACCCTAAATATTAGAATATGAGCTTATTTAGAATCCCCACTGGAGTTGCTCTAAATGGCAATGAATTTCAAAGTTCGAACATATTTATCTGTCAAACTGCATGTATCGTCTGAACCAGTGCTTTTAGCAATTCCATATTTGATCTCTCATCTTTTAGCCTTTGAAAGTTTATATTGACTTTCCCAACAGATTACTATAATTATAAGAGAAACTTTAACAATATTTGAAACCAATAAGGATCATTCCTCATCAGGCTAAATCCGATTGTTGAGACATGGTACCACGTTAAAAAAATACCAAACACGTGTGACCGGTACCAAAATACTTATTATAAAGTGTTGAAACGTATTGTTCCAAATTGTTGAATATGCAAAGGAGCCAACCAAGATTATGTTTCATGAACCACTAAAAGTGGAGTTTCTTTTCTCGCATACTACACATTGTTTATTTACATCCTTAATTTGTTAAACAATATATGCTCATAAATGAATCTAGCATTTAAAATGTCAGAGTGTGTATTATACTTCGTCATGGAAT
>JAZFNS010020007.1:149735173-149750160 GCA_037127165.1 Alloteropsis angusta | reverse complement strand
AAACAAAAGCTTTTAAAAAACTCGTTTAGTAGTTTATTAGTTAGGTGAATTTTTGGGCTGTCACAGACAAGAAGGCTTGGACGGGAAAATCGTGCGAAGCCATGGATGATCCACATTGTGAAGACGGTGTTGACCAAGTCAAGATGGATATTGGAGTTAAGGCGCGAAGGCCCAAGAACTTCATGCCTTAGGCTAACGACAAAGGGTGAACACGTGTTGAAATCAAGGACCTTGCGTGTTGAAATCAGGACTAGAGGCTACCGGGAGATGCACGCTTTAAGCCTCAAAACCATTGTCGTGGCAGATTTCTGGTTCCGAGCCACAAAACAAGGGAGGGCGCAATACGCTGGATAAAGATGGCATGTCTATATATTCGATGTGTCAATGAAATCTTGGACAAAAAAGCCCTTGCATGGATAATATTTTAGTTGTATATATTTACCAAGAGGGAGGAGGGGTGGGGATCTCTTAGACTAAATCTTACTCGTAAGGTGAATGCTGAGTGATAGGCACTCTGTTAGAAGTAAGAAGATAGTTTAGTACTAAGGGTCTTGTGATTGGGCTAAAGTGAAAATTTTCAGTCTAACATGGCGGATAGGAAATTGAGTGGCGACATGTTACCTGGCTCGAGCTCGGCCCCTGGACATGCTGGTTCGTCGGTAATACAAAGCTTGGTCCCGCGCACCATGCATGGTTAGAGAGTCAGATCGATGGTAACAACCTGTAGGTATCCGAAAGAATTCTATCAAAATATAATAAATGTATTTGGAACATAATGAAAATGTGGGGAGTATGTCCTTTGTAGGTACCATACTACCATCTACTAGAGCACTAGTGCAATTTATATAAGTTTTGCTCTCCTTGATTAATTGGTAGTGAATCAGATAACCACACCCAATGTGTGCCCGCGAGTCCTTCTGTTTATGGTGAGACTGCCTGTTGTTGTGTGGCTAGTCTTCTGATAGCCCGTGAAACCAATTTGTGCAGGTGCTGAGCTGGGCTGGCAGCGAGACGTCGTCGTTTGCTAGTAGAGAGTGTGGTTCCTCGTTCTGTTTTCAGGTGTCTGTCTTGCAGTAACTTGTTGAGTGGTTAGCGTTTGTGGGCGTGTAGAGGGTGTTGTGCTTGCTGTGGTATGTAGAATTTCAGCAATACTCTACACACTGCAAGACGCTAACCAGAAATGGTTAGAACACAGCAATGGCGAAACGAGATCTATATATGTCTGGGTTTATTCTACCGTACGTAGTATCTCTAACCGGCCTGGACGTTTCAGTTGATTCCGGCGGGGACAAGAGTCAGTTGATCACGGTGTCGGTGGATCATGGAAGAGGCAAAAAGTCAACAGAGAAAGAAAGGAGGGACACCAGCATATGCTGCTGTCGTCGTTCCATTTGGCCTTAATTTTTAGTTGTTACTGCTAGCTATTTAATGACTAATAATCATGGGTGTTTTTACCGAAAATATAGTTTGCCCAAGCTAGCAATATTGCGTTACACCTTCAATGACAAGACAAGGCATGCTTAAAAAGAATAATCTGTGAAGAAATTAGGTTGTTACCGTTCTATCTAAAGTGTCGCAGTAAATATTGCTAAAATGGAAATGCAAACGATCCGAACTGAGCTGAAGAATTTTTGGTGCATCCGTGAATGTGCATGAGGTGCTTTAATTTGCTCGGCCAATAAGACAATATCAGCCAGGCGGGCCCCACTTGCCTTACGTACCGTAGAGCGCGGCGTAGGATACCATCAACCAACAAAGTTCACCGAGGCAACAGAAAGGACGACGACGCCCTCCGATCCGATCCAGCACTACGTTTGTTGTGTAGTGTGCCGGTGCCATGCCATGAGCCGAGCGAGCGAGCCGATGGCATGCTGGTGGATGCTGGTGGACTGTAGCTGGAGCCTGGAGGTGGTGGTGGTCGAATAGTCACGCACAACACAAGCCAAGAAAACGCAAAAATGACTGATATATCTTCGTCTTCTCATCTGTTTCTTTTCTTCTCAATCACAAACATGGTATCCGGCCCAGATCACGGGCTTTGTCTAGGGATATATTGGCTCTAGCCTCATTAACTTTGGTGCTGTACAGGGTGCGTGGCACACACTACTGAACGACAAAACGAGAGCAAACAACATGTACAAATGTAAGGGATGGCACACAGGAGGCCCGACATGATCCAGACAAAATGCCTAGCATCGATCACTCTCTCCATGTACATGTAGCACCGTGACAATGGACGCACCTAGCTGGACAGTGGACACACTGTGCCGAGAGGCGAGAGCAGCATGCATGCACACATGTACAGTAGCAATGCACCACTACGATGTGTATTCTGCTTTTCGCTCAGTCGCATTCATGTTGTTTTTTTGTGAGGATCAACATTCATGCCGACTTTAAAGGTGATGCTCTTTGTGCACATAAATAAAACCTAGTGTTTTCGTACCAATAATCGGTCAAGATTTTGAAACTTTGGACTGTTTATTCATACTTGGCTTGGAAGCATCAAAACCATATGCATATGTTTCTTTCTTACTAAAAGTTCTTTGTTGTGTCATAATTCCTATAAACATATTTTTAGTACAAAAACAAAACACTAGTTAAAGTTACTCAGAGCAGACCAAATGGCCATTTTTAAAACGTCTATCTGTAATAATCCTAGAGCTGAACGAACTTGGCTTGTAGAATAAAGGACAACTAACAAATGTAATATAACTTTTTTATTCAAGCCTTTTTCAGACATCTGTAGATTGCATTTGCAGGTTGTATCATTATTTGGAGGAAGAGCCCGTTCCTTTGATCTATGACTTCGGTTGTAGCTATAGCAAAGTATAAGTTTACAAGCATTTTGACTTATGTTGTATAAAGCTACAAATTTTAAGGCCTATTTTGAAAACCTACAACAATTTTGACAACTTGATCCCAAAAAAGTTATAGCATTCTCGAGAAAAGAACTATTTTTACCGCAATGTTAGAAAGTGACACATGTATTGTTTTCAACCACAATATACTCAAATAGTTCTTATAAAGCAATCAACTATTGTTGTCAAGTAGGGAGAACCAATCCCAAGGCCATTTCAAGAGTGCCAACCTAGATAGCCTTAGATTGTTTTATGTATTAAGAAAGTAGGGATATAAATCATTTTGACTAGAATTCGAATTAACATGGTATTGTGAACATCAACACTCAACGAACGGAGTCACGCTTTAATCAATCTCATCTATTTCACAACATTCTCACTTTAGTCTACTTTGGATTTATTTTTCTCAATTAATATGGGCTAAGCTGGTTCTTGTGAAATTAATTGCTTCAAAATTACTATGAAAATCCTACTTCCAAAAAGACATTATTTTCCCCCTATTTTGACCTAACCCCTATAGTATGAGCTATCTAGTGTCATCTTGTCTTATCTTACAATAATTAATTGGGGACTCCTTTTGAAGACTCTGCGTTAATCCTCACGAGACGCATGCGGGAAAAGACAAATTCTAAAAATTCTCACAAAAATAAAATCATCTGAGATAGATATGAATCATTATATTCATTGGATCAGTTAATTTTCTGAAAACTATCCACTACTATTATGAAAATATCCTAAAATGACCCCCTAAATCTATAGCTAAATTATCCACTTCTTCAATTAGGCAACGTAACATCAAGTAACCCCTAATATACATCTAAATTAGCGATATATGTCATTATTCAAATAACTTAAAGTAACCCCTATATTTGTGCATATATTAACTATGTTTGAATTATCTATGTCTGTTGTTAATTCTTGATATAGAAAATATGAACTTATGTTATGTACGCTTGATGTCTCTCACTATGTACATCATATATAGATGTTCATAAAAAGTAGCATTGAGAACATATATTTTCATGTTATACATGTAGCTTAAACGCTAAACTTGCATCTAAATTAGTCATATATGCCATTATTACTACATATGTCGTTATAAAAAAACCCAAAGTACAATAATATAAATGAACCCAAACAGATCTAGATGTGTGTCGTCTGATTCCATCCACTTGCAGTGCATCGCGAAGCCTAAAAGAGTGCACCAGGCTGAATATGATCAGTTAAGTGTCCCCCTCATCAATTATTAGTGAAACTATAGGATTCCCAATGTGAATCAAGTTTATGCTGCGAAATCCTATTGTATCATATGTGATTGGTCTGTTCCAGAACGAGTTCTCACTATCACGTTCTACATTTCGGTTGTTCATCCAGTTCATGACTATTTGGTAGCCAAGCTGCGTGGGGTCTCTACATCTATGTCCTCAAAAGGAAGGTGTTACATCATCAAAAACATGAAATCAATTAATGTATAAAACTCAAGTCACTTCACATAGCATAATACTAACCTCAATATAATCATATTGAAATTGAATGACTCGTGGTATTGCAATGAGTCATAATAATGTTTCTTGCACTGAAACAATTTCAGAATTTGGGATTCTAATTTGCGAAGTGCAAAATGTAGCAACAGATGCAAAAGTGAAAGTATAGACTACTAAGTTTTCCATATATAGCCCACATACTATCTTTCGTACATAGTCAAGAGTGTGTGACAATTATGGATTTCAGGTGAGCTCTATGAAGCTCCAAGTATAAGCATAGAATTAAATCATGCATTTGAAAGGTTGCATTTTACAGTTCAAAACCCACAAGTTCATATATACTGGCAAGTTATTTGTCTTATACAGATAAACTGCACAACAGTTAAGTGACACTCTCATAAAGTTTTAAAGACAAGCAAGTACTTTTTTCTTGAAACACTAGAGATTAGAAAATGTTTCATTAAAATAGGCACCTAACCTTTAGCTTTATTTATATGACCCCCGGAACCACCCATACCCCACCACCACCACCACCACCATGGTTGTCATGCAGCCCTCATCTTCATCCGCTCGGTCACATTGATTTTTGTTTTTTGTGAGATTCAACATTCATGTTGAGTGGAAAGGTAATCTCTGCACACAAATATAACTTGGCGTTTTCATACATGAATCGGTCAAGATTTTGAAACTTTGAACTATTTATTTATGCTTTTTAAAATATTTGGTTTGGAAGCATCAAAACCATATGCATATGTTTTTTTACTAAAAGTTCTTTGGTGTATCGTATTTTCTATAAACATATCTTTAGTACAAAAACAAAACAATAGTTAAAGTTACTCAGAGCAGACCAAATGTCCATTTTCCAAATGTCAAAATTGTTTTTACCTGTAGGGAGTAGTAGCAAGAAGAACCATGAATGTATTGTATGTATTCGTAATAATCCTAGAGTTGAACGAACATGGTTTGTAGAATAAAGGACAGCTAACAAAAGCAACTTTTTTATACAAGCCTTTTTTAGACATCTGTAGAAATTGCATTTCCAGGGTGTATCATTATTTGGAGGAAGAGCCAGTTCCTTTGATTAGTGACTTCGTTTGTAGCTATACCAATGTATAAGTTTACAAGCATTTTGACTTATGCTGTATAAAACTACAACTTTTAAAGCCTATTTTGAAAACCTACAACCATTTTGACAACTTGTTCCAAAAAAAACTACAACATTCTCGAGAAGAGAACTATTTTTACCGCAGTGTTAGGAAGAGAAAGATGTATTTTTCAACTGCAATTTATTAAAAAAATTCTTATAGGGCTTTTCAACTTTTACACATGGAAACCTATTAGCATTAATTTATCTGACTAATTAGCTATTGTTATCGAGCATTGCAGGGAGAACCAATCCCATAGCCATTTCAGGAGTGCCAAGCTAGAGAGGCTTAGGTAGTTTATGTATTTAGAAAGTAGGATATAAATCATTTTGATGAGAATTCGAATTAACATTGTCTTGTGAACATTATCGCTCAATGAACTCGGTCACAATTTAATCAGTCTCATCTATTTCACAATATTCTCATAGTGCACTTTGGAATTATTTTCTCAAATAATATGGGCTAAGCTGGTTGTTATCAAATTAATTGTTGCGAAACTACTATGAAAATCCCTACCTCCAAACAGACCTTATTTCTTCCTTTCTATTTTGACTTCACTCTTGGAGTTCGAGCTATCTAGTGTCATCTTGTCTTGTCTCACTGCTAGTAGAAATGCACAAACATTGCTACATGTATTCCACTCGCATGCGCTATTTGCTTGCTCCTAGTTTACTCACTTTTAGTCTAATGATGTTGTTGGATTTCCTCCTCATCAACATTGTATAAGTATCCCCATTAATACCATCACACGGCTCCATCTTCCATGAACGTCATGTGTCCTGATCCTATGGTTCCAATGCATTCATGCTACTAACATGAAGTTGGAGCTTGCATGAAGGCGATCATGTGTTCTTATAATAGATGGTTACAAATGTCCATCTATAGAGTAATAAATTCTCAAGTATTCGTACAATGGATCTGCTCTAGTGGTGGAAAGGTTGGTTTTTTAGTGTAAGGTCAAGAATTCAAATCCTTACCTTTGTTGATATGATCAGTAATGTTGTCACCATAGTCACAGACCAAGACGACTCTTCATGTCATTCATCCTCGAAGATGGACAATGGCTATAGTAGTAAGAGATATTATCAATGTTTTATAGAAACATTGTTGATTTTGATGGATAGGAGGATCTGAAATTCTAGACAATCATCAACAATGAATAAATCCAACAGAGTAAGCGAAATTTGAGATTCTTATGGCAGTGAAAGAGAGGATGGACAATGTTGTATTGGAGGCTTGGAGCTCATGACCGTGGTAAAATATTTGAAGGTACAAATTCCTAAGCAAGCTAGTTAAATAAAAGTACCATAAATATATATATAAATATTTTATTTTAAATTACACATAGAGAGAAGCCTAGTTGTGCTAAAGGTAAATACAATTAAGAACAATACGTTAATCAAATAAAAATATTATTACAGAATATTAAAACATAGCACTTTCTGTGATGATCATGTGAGTACAAGAGTTGTTGTAAACAGACATAGAAGGTAAACGATACTAGCTTCTAAAGGTTATAAGGGTTCAAATGTAATAAAAACTAAATTTCAGTGTCTAACATGAAAATTCTAAGAAGTCAGGACTGCGGGTTGATACATATAAGTTAAGGACTTTATAAATTACTACATAATGTGGTGCGGAACTGACTGTCTTTTTCCAATTTTATACTTGAGCCGCAGGTTTAACGTTATCCACATCAGTTTTTGTTGGTTCATGCTTTCAGTTTTGGGGAATCGGTTTTCTGATGGTTTTCTTTGGGTTCTATATGTGGTTTACATGATAGACGGCGGAAGCTCTTCTCGCTTTAGAAATAATAGATAGATTTAACTAATTGGGGACTGCTTTTGAACATCTACATTAATCCTCACAAGAGGCATGAGAAAAAGATAAATCCTAGAAATTCTCACAAAAATAAAAAAATATTTGGTCATCAATATGTAGACATGAATCATTATATCCATTGGATCTATTATATTTTCTATAAAATATTATCCACTTCTGTCATTATACAAATAGCCTAAAATAACGTGCTAAATCTATTGACAAATTATGCACTTCCGCCATTAGACAACATAACATAAAATAACCCTTAATATTGGTCTAAATTACTCATATATGTCATTATTAAAATAATTTAAAGTAACCAAATTTGCATAGCCTTTTGTCATTATTCAAAATAATCTATGTATGTCATCATAATATATCCAAAAGTACACCAACATATGATTTTAAATTATCTATTTCTATCATTAATTCTTAATGTAAAAAACATGAACTTATGGTAAGTATGCATGTTATCTTCTACCATGTAGACTATATATCCAAAAAAGAAGCAGTAAAATCGCATATTTCCATTTAAATATGTAGCTTAAACTCTAAACTTGTGCCTAAATTAGTCACATATGCCGCATATGGCATTATAATAGATCTCAAAGTGCACCAATATATATAATTATAAATTACCTATGTATGTCACCAAGTATCCCATGTTTACATGTATGAAGAAACAACAAAGTATCGATTTCCATATTAACCGCACAACTCAAACTGAGAGTTCAATTAAACACATATAGAAGTGGGCAAAGTAAACAATAATTAACAGATAAGTTAAACTTTACTGTTAGCTAGATCATTAGATTTTCTTGATTTAATACTCAAACCTCCAGAGTTATTGCCCCTACATCAGCACGGGTTGATCTCTGGGTCAAAGCCACGCTTGGTTCAAGGAGCGATTTTTATCCGGATATGCTAAGAGAGCTAGAGTTGAAGGACAATTCGTGTCCGGTTTTGTAAATAAGAGAAAGCAAGTGAATGGACCTTTCTCTGTTTCGTGGGAAAAAAAAAAAAGTGGATGGGCCTTTTTAAAATAAGAACAAGAGTTGAGGGGCTATGTAAATTTTCTCTTTAGAAACTTAAAGTGTGATAGGAAGTATAATGCTGATATTTTTTATGCAAAAGTACTAAATCAAAAGCTAGAACGTAATTATGGTTAGCTTCGGGAATAGCTGTTTGTTCAAGGCCTCTTCTGCCTTCCTGTTTCTGGCTTTGGTGACAAGACGTATATAAGTGACCGATGGGAGCGAGAAAATCACAGACAGGAAGGGATACAAACACACAGAGCCAGAAGGCAGAGAGGGAGAGGGAGAGGGAGAGGGAGAGAGAGAGAGAGAGAAGCGGTGCAGAACTGTAGAAGGAAGTGAACAAAAGGTAGAAATCTTTTTTTTTAACCCTTTACCAGCTTTCTTGGATACTCCAAGAGGAATGTCTCCATGGTGAAGGCAAGAACGAGTGTCTGCAGAGCAGCTTCAGGGATGGCGTTGGGCGTTGCCGGAGTGGTGGCGCTGCTCTTGGCCTCCGTCTTCACTGGAGTCGCCTCCGACACCAATTCCGACGATGGTCAGCGATTCTTGTTCCCTCTTATCTTCATTGAGCCGAGGTTTTAACATACCAAGAACACTGCGTTTGCCCCCTTGATTTTGTTCGAAGTTCGAACTTCTCTCTGTTTCATGGGGCATCAGGGGATGGGGGGAGAAACACTGCTCCTGATGCTTCTACCTGTTCAGTGTCCCATCGGATTGCTAGAATACCAATGCAAAAGTCTGCTCCCTACCATTTCTTTTGATTGCAAGTGGTTTCGAGGCAGTAGCAGTATTGCACATAGGAGTAAAATACCTCCCAATTTTTTTATTTTTTATTTTTTGCGTGGGTAAGTTACCACTTACCACTGTATCTGAAATCACGGTGTGTTCTTTAGCCAATCATTTTCTTTCGGGGCCCATGGAGATGCCAAATTGCTGACCTGAACAATTCTTGATGTCCTTGGCCATTCCTTTCCTTTGACTTCTCCACTCCATAAGGACAAAATTCAAAATGTTTAGGTTTAATTATTCTGTGAGGAATGATTGGGAATTTGGGCTTGTACTGATAGGATGCCACAGGTTTGGCAGGGTATTCCTCCATTGAGTCATCATCGCCGTTCTGGCAGTGTTGTTTGTACTATACGGATAACCGGGAGGAAAAAGTAGTCCTTATTTTTTGGTTTGCTGTTCTTCCTTTTATACATATTTTGTAGTTTACACTGGGATGCGGACTTTGTGGTTATTTAAATGAACTTTTTTGTATTGGATTGCTGAAAAGTTAGGTCCTTGGTACTGCAAGTAGGACTGGTACTTTTGACTTCAGAGTATTATGTGCTTGGGGATTTAGGAGTCACATGATGGAAGATATACAACTAGAATAAATTAGTATTATTTCCTCTTCTTTTTTAAAAAAGAAAAACACTAGTAATTTTCTTTCATATTCAATGCCAACAAGAATGCACTGTTGATAGCAGACAATTTGTTGACGAATACACACTCATCATGATAATTTCATTCAATTATTGTCATCGCGCTATCTGAGTTTGATGTTTTTGCCTACTCAGTGACTGCCCTCAACACATTCTACACAACCTTGAACTCGCCATCGCAGCTGACAAACTGGGCGCCCCAGAATGGCGACCCTTGTGGCCAGTCTTGGCTTGGGGTTACTTGTTCTGGATCAAGGGTGATAACAATGTGAGGTGACACTAAGAAGTGGACATGATTCTGACATAAACTTGCTATTCTTCTGATTTGCTCATTTTCTTCAGAAAAGTACCTGGCATGGGGCTAAATGGGACCCTAGCATACAACATGAATCTCCTCACTGAACTGTCTGAGCTGTTAGTGGAATCTTCCCCCACATACTTTCAGATTTTTTTTATTTTTATTTTTATTTTTTGCTCCAGTGTATCAGTGTTACATGACGGCCTTTCAGCGCCATCGTTTTGATCTGCTATGTTGTTGCAGTGATGCGAGCAACAATAATCTCGGAGGAAGTGACCTCCCTTATAATCTCCCACCAAATCTTGAGAGACTGTAAGTTATGGTTTGACTTTCACAGCTCAAGGACTGGCTCTTGTTTTTGTCGATCATTCTTCTAGTCTGACAAAAACACTTGACGTGCAGAAATCTTGAGAAAAACAACTTCATTGGGACTTTACCTTACTCCATTTCCCAAATGTTTGCACTTAAGTATTTGTAAGTGTCTGTCATTTTCATAGTGTGTCGATCTTTCTAGGACATTGATTAGATATCAAGGTGTTATATCACTCTATTTGATTCAGAAATCTTGGTCATAATCAACTGTCAGACATCAACGTTGTGTTCAACCAACTCACCAACTTAACAACATTGTGAGTGCTTTCTTAAAATATATCTATACAGAAATTTAATTTGTGAGCTACCATGTGGAGATTTTGACAGATAATTGGTAAACTTATTGTAGGGACTTCTCATATAACTCGTTTTCTGGCACTCTTCCTGAAAGCTTCAGCAACATGACAAGTTTAAGCACGCTGTAAGGACAGTCTCCTTATCCTTCATTAATCATTAAAAATATACTGTCAAAAATCCAAATAAGTACTGTAATCCCAGAGTTGCAATGATGACATGTTGTATCCTCAGTTATTTGCAGAACAACCAATTTACTGGGACAATAGACATCCTCACTGATCTCCCTCTGACGGACCTGTAAGTTGCCACACGCTTTGTATTACACTGATTATCTTTTTACTAGTGATCCAGTTAACAATTTCACTTGCAGAAATGTTGCAAATAATCAGTTCAGTGGGTTGATTCCTGATAAGCTGATGAGCATAAGCAATCTCCAGTAAGTATTTTCACTGCCCTTATCAGCTCATCACAGCTCCAAATTACTGGATGGGTATTATAATTTAGGCTTTCTGTTGTAGGACAAGTGGCAACTCCTTTAGCAATAGTCCCACTCCAGCTGCAACAGCACCTCCATCAGACACTCCACCTTCACGGCCATCTCCTTCTGTAACTCCAAGTCATAGTAACAACAACAGTAGTCCATCAGGAAGAAGCAATACCGATAATAGTGGCAAAAGCTCCAAAGTAAGCGGTGCTGCGGTTGCGGGAATTGTGATATCACTAATGGTTGTAGGTGCATTGGTTGCCTTCTTTCTGATCAAGAGAAAGTCTATGAGGCGTCAACAGGGAGGTGACCCTGAAAAGAATGAGCATCTCAGCCCTCTTGCTTCCGGGAAAATTAAACGTAAGTCTATCGTGACATCTACTAGTAAGAAAGTTTACTTAACACATCATCCAGGTGTTGCTTGTTTGTCTCTCTGAACAATGGTTGCTCTTCAGAGCTGAGGCCCATCTCACTCTCACCAACAGGAAAAGAACTGAAAAAGAATGTCTCGATAAACTTGAAGCCACCTTCGAAAATCGAGTTGCACCAGTCCTTCCACGATAATGGTCCCACTAACAAGCCTGTTGAGAAAGTAAACATATCTTCCATCAGGGCAGCCGCATACACAGTGGCAGATCTGCAGGTAGCAACGGAGAGCTTCAGTGCTGACAATCTGATCGGTGAAGGTTCTTTTGGCCGTGTTTACAGAGCACAGTTGCCTGATCAGAAGGTATGTTCAGTAAACTTTATATGACAATTTCCTTTCAAGAGCTGAAAGAACACATTTTCAACCTTTATTGTCACAGAATCTGTACTCTGTTCATGCTGTAGAACCTAACAGCATTGATCTTAATGCTTACTACTTTATAATTTTGTAGGATCAGTGATTATACTCCAATTAAACTGATTATCTTAAGCTCGTGTGTGTAGCATATCCATATTCAAACTGGAAGTTCACTTTCTGTACAGTATGCAAATCTGTAAGGAAGATCTGACCTAGTGTGTTAACTTCAAAGGATTGATTGTTATAATAGGATTTAGGGACAAAAGAGCATTCATACGCTTCCCTTTAGCTTCGTTTTATTATTATATTATGGTCTAGTTAAGTTTGCTTCACAATTTTGTTAAACTATTGAAGCCTCAGTTTCTGGTTTCTACTTATTTCAGGTTCTGGCTGTGAAGAAAATAAATTTCTCTGCCATCCCAGAGCAACCACCAGATTTCTTTGTGAAGCTGGTTGCCAACATCGCAAAGTTAAATCATCCAAACCTCTCAGAGCTAGATGGCTACTGCTCAGAACATGGACAGTGCTTGCTGGCATATGAATTTTACAAGAATGGATCTCTTCATGACCTCCTTCACCTGTCAGATGGAAATAACAGATCGTTGTCTTGGAATAGTCGTGTCAAGATTGCGCTAGGATCGGCGAGGGCATTAGAGTAAGTCAGGCAGATTCGTCAAATAATTATTTAATTTTTTTGAACTGAATATGTGCTGCTTTTCAGGTATTTACATGAAACTTCTTCGCCATCTATCATCCACAAGAATTTCAAATCATCTAACATATTGTTGGACAATGAGCTTAACCCCCATATTTCAGATTGCGGATTTTCAGACCTAATTCCAAACCAGGAACTCCAGGTATCAGTTTGTTACTCTTGTTCATGTGTAGTTTTACAGATGAAACATGTCAGAATGTATGAACGCGATAAATGTACTCTGATCCTTAGTGAGTATTTTACAGCTACTACTTAATACTGTTGTTTGTTAGCAGTTACTTGGAATCAAAAGTATATAAGATAAGTCAGTATAAAAGCTGTCTGTCAGACCTTATTCAGACAGACCGCAGCTTGCACTGAACTATCCCACAAAACAGACGATTTTAGATTCCATTTTTGAAGTATTTTTTATTATTATGATGAATTTTGGAGTTAGTAGCATGTATATGAATGGGAAAACTTTAAATAAATACTCCCTTCCAAATTGACAAATTCAGGAATCAGATGACAACTCGGGGTACAAGGCCCCTGAGGTGACCATGTCTGGTCAGTACTCTCAAAAGAGTGATGTTTACAGCTTTGGAGTCGTCATGCTTGAGCTCCTGACTGGACGTAAAGCATTTGATAGGTGAGCAAGGAAACTATTGCGCTGCGACTTATCTTGTAGAAAGATGAAGAAGTGAGTTTGAACTGAATGATAACTGTTGCCTGAAACAAATTTCAGCTCTCAACCAAGGTCCCAGCGATCCTTAGTCCGGTGGGCTACTCCTCAGCTGCACGATATCGACTCGCTAGATCAGATGGTTGATCCAGCACTGGAGGGGCTGTACCCTGCAAAATCACTCTCTCGGTTCGCAGATGCAATCGCTCTGTGTGTCCAGGTAAATTGTCTCAGTTTAGTTTTTATTTCTCTCTCCAAACTTTTTTACAGTGTTGCTGATTGATCAATTTGCAATTCCAATAGCCTGAGCCAGAATTCAGGCCACCAATGTCGGAGGTCGTCCAGTCACTGGTCCGTCTTGTGAAGCGATCAAGCATGGGTGCGGGGCTTAGTAGCGAGAGGAATTCTTACCGGTTCGATGAATCTGGACATCACGCAATCTAGGGTGAAATGATGTATATTTCTTACAGGGTTTGATGAAGAAACATGCAAGACTCAGAAGTCACGGATATTGCAGTTTGGCATTGTTGTGATGATGTGACCTGCCCTTACTGAAAAACTAGTGTCAGGTGAAATATGACTTTTAGCTATTGTCGTTTCACTATGAGTCATTACTTGTTTTGTATGTAAATCAATATATGGAAGACCTTTCTGCAATGCTGCTGCATCCTGGTGAAAAGAATGTCCTTTTCTTATTTTATGATTCAGGCATGTGTATGAATGTCTTATGTTGAAATTAACTTTCTCTCATTGTCTGGTTTCTGATCAATCTCTTAAAAAGTTAAAATTGAAATTGAATAGAGAAAATATAGCGTGCCTGCTATAGAATTAGTCATGTGTGGTGTAATTCCTCTGAAGGCTGAATCACATCCAAGAAACATCAACAGAGATTCAGAGGACATGTCCACATATTCCAACCAAATTGCATATCAACTTCTCTGTCATGTATATGTACATCAGAAAGAATGCAGCTTCAACAATTCCTCCAAATGTACTGTGCTAGTGTACAATAACCCTTTAATCTGCCAGTTAACAGAAGCTACCCTTCGGCAATAATCCCCAATGGTAAGTAGATATTTACCACCAAGAATATAGTATCCTTAATGAACTGACCCTTTAGTAGTAGTCAGTATAAGAAAAATAAAAGAATTGACTCCTTCTAGTAAGTTTCTAGCCGTTGCGTCGCAGTATATGTATATCTCAGCACGCGGCCACGACAAGGCCGACGACAAAGCCGAGCACAAGCGCGGCGCTCCACGAAGATCCCGGCCTGCCGGCGGCCGACTTGCCGGTGAACTCGTGCCTGCCGGTGTCGATCATGATCTCGAACCTGCAGGTCCCCTGCGACGGGTCGGTGGTGACGATGGTGGAGAGGTTGTTGAAGTTGCAGGAGCCCTTCTGCTGGTTGGCCGCCTGGAAGAACTGGTTGAAGGCGTAGGAGACGTTGGCGCGGGCGTCGAGGTTGCCGCAGGAGGAGCCGGTGCCGAGGCTGGTGCAGTCGGAGTACTGGCAGGCGTACTCGACGGCGCCGGCGACGGAGGGGTCGGCGGGGCTGGCGTCCGGGCGGAGCACGCACCACTGCTTGGAGAGGTAGCGGACGC
>JAZFNS010020007.1:149086901-149096949 GCA_037127165.1 Alloteropsis angusta | reverse complement strand
AGAGTATTCAGTAACACTTAGAGCACGTAATTAATAATTGAAAAGAACGTCAAGATATCAATGCCATGACCAGTGATGTGGAGAACCAGCTGACCAAAAGGATCGTTGTTCGATCAAGGAAGGGGTCTCCTCTTCTCTTGCACACGGCAGCTACACCTTGCAATCCAACTTTCAAGGTCTAATCTAACATAAACTCTCCTAAGTTTGTGCTAATTGCCTCTGATGAAGAACTTAGCGTTTTGGTGTTTCAATGTAATCTTGGCGTTTCTTGGTCTAATTTGAACTTTAGCAGTATCAAGAACTCCAAATGGGTGAGTAGACTGCTTATAAATAGTCAACAACTCAAGAGAGCTGTTGCTCCGATGGGTATAAAAAATGTCTTATGCGAGGGGAGAAGACATTTGGAGTTTTGATGTTGAGGGTAGACTGCTTATAATTTGTCTGAACAGGATCTCAATGTTTTGATGTTGAGGGTGTCATTCTCATTCATCATCTAGGTGTGTTTGGTTTGTGTTTACCACACTTAATCTTATGCAAATGTGACAAACCACAAAAATTGTGGCAAGAAAATTTGAAGCCACACTTTTTTATGCCTAAAATAATTGACTTGATCAAAATTATAGTAAAAAACTTGATCAAAATTAAAAAAGATAACTTAGAGCCGCATAAAATGATCTGCATTTTGGAACATATCTATCTACACTATACAGATCCTAAACAATTGAAAACGTTTTTCACCCGTTTTAGGCCCGCCATACCCCTCACGCCGGTCCCACACGTCAGGATCGAGGGAGGTGGAAAAGTACCGAGACCCATAAAAATCACGAGTTAGAGCGTGATTCTGCCCAAAACCTATTATTTTTTGCACCGTCCCTGTTTCTACCCACACACATATATCAACGGAATTATGGTATTGTACGAGAGAAAAAAAATTAACCCTTTTCGTCCTCCTCTAAGCCGACTCGCCCCTTCCGACTCAGATCCGACATTCTCAGTTGGGCCGCGGAAGCCTCCGCACTACGCCGGCATGCCATCCTCGGTGGTGATGCCTCCGGCCCTCCGCACTCTCACGCAGCGCACCGCTTCGTGGCGCCGGCACGCCACCCCCCGCAGCCGCCCGAGTAGCCCGGTGGTGGTCGTAACTGTCGCGTCTTTGTCCTCCCCGCGCATGGCCCGCAGCGTGCGCCCCGCCATGTCCCGTCCCACGCTGCGGTCGCCCTCTGCCACCGGCTGCAGCGCAGCCTCAACGACCGCCGCGCGCTCGAGCCCCGGAACCTCATGCTCTGCCGGTACAGCGTTGATACACAGTACTTGTCCTCCACGCTTCCTGGCGCAGCGCAGTCGTTGCGCATCATCGTTCATCAGGGTTGGCGCCCGTCGGCGTCGGGGCAGCTGGCCAGGTTCCCCAGGGAGGGATTCAAAATCATGTTGCTTAGGGAGACCAACATGAGTGGCTAGGTGCCCGGGAAGCTGCAATCGGTGCTCCCCTTCGCCAAAAGACGACCCCGGCATCGACGTGGTTGCCGGCGATGGCTTCCCATCCAAGGTCTTCTTCAACAGCGGTGAGTGGCTGAGTGCACCATGCCACTGAGGACTCCGACGAGCCAGGGGCCACAAACCGTGCTAGCATACAAGAAACCATAGAAGAAGCAATAAGTTCAAGGAACAATATAGGAGCTGGCTGCAGCATGTAATTCAATGGTTGTTTTGGAACAACCTTTTAATACTTTCTGAATACAGTGATTCATGCATGCCAGTGTCGAGCTAGATGAATTTGATTAAAAGAAAATCAAACATCAAACTCAGTTGAAGTAACTGAATGCATTTTCTTTGTTCTGAAATTTGGAAAGTAGTAGAAAGAATGAGGCAAGGACAATAAGAATTGACAGCACACAATCTCAGTATTTGTAACTAACTTTGTTTCTAGCACATCTTTTTTTTTTTGCAAGTTTGCAACTATTTGAAACAAGGGGTGGATGTTTTGAACTTTTGCATTAGTTTTTCGTACAATCATACAATATCATCTACAAACTAAAAATCTGGTCACTACCGGACATACCCCCCTTGCCGAGTATGAGGGACACTCGGGAAAGGGCCGAAAACACTCGGCAAAGCCATTCACCGAGGGAGNGCCCACGACAAAAGCGCACACGGCAAACTTTGAGCGGCAAAGGCTTGTTTANTCGAGTGCCAAATTTGGGGCACTCAACAAACCTTTTGTCGTGTGCTTCACGACACTCGGCAAATGATTTTGCACACTCGGCGACGCCCGGAACCAACGGCGTAACAACCCCTTTGCCGAGTTTCCGACAGACAGCACTCGTCGAAGGCCCCCTTGTTTGCCGAGTTCCTGGCTAGGGCACTCGGCAAACCTCCCACGCTTTGCCGAGTCTCAGCCACGACACTCGGCAAAGGGCCTGTTTGCCGAGTGCCAGGTGGAGGGCACTCGGCAAACTCTAACGGCCGTTAACTACCGTCCGGGCAGCAGGCCCGCAACGACCAGCTTGTGGGCCGAGACGGCTATTTGCCGAGTGCCTGCCAATGGGCACTCGATAAAGGGTGGTTCGCCGAATGTCTCAGGCATGACACTCGGCAAACATGCTCTTTGTCGGGTGTCACGCGTTAGATTGCATTCGACAAAGAGCCGGACACTCAGCAAAGAGCGATTTTCCGGTAGTGGGTGGTGACTAAAGGGAGAAGAGGCAAAGTAGATATTAATATTGTTCAAGAAGTTATTGACAAAATTGAAGTTGATACTGTCATAAGTAATTTGGTATATAGAGATGTCAGAATTGTTAAAGAAATATGTCTAAAATTATTGGTACTATATGTATCTCCATCGTATAGAGCTCCGCTTTTTCCGTCTAGCTCAGAACCAGCCTCGGAGAAGGCTCATGTGATCCATACCACAAACACGAGAGGGCCAAAGACATGATTGCGAGGAGACCTCCACTAGGAGAAACATCACCTTTGACGAGTGTCTGACGCACTCGGCAAAGGCCCTCTGAAACTTGAAGTTTAGAGATATTTATATCATGAGGCATTGGTTTTTTCGCCCAATGCCATCAACATCTCAGAATTGGCTTTGGCCCCTCAAAGGTCGCCTATTCATGCTTTGTATTTGGTCATTATGTAAAAAATGATGTTTTCTATTTTTTATATACAAAATTTGTAATTTATTAGTAAATACTTTGACTACACGTGCGTGTCGCACGTGCGTCTATGCTAGTAGTAAAAAAAGTTTACTATTTGCAGTAGTTTTTAGTTGATTTTCCACTAGTTTTATAGATGACCAAGGATATATTTAGTTTAGAAAGTTGAAACTAAAAGTTGCCGAAAATAACTTTTAAAAAACATATCACGTGAAATAACATGTTATTCAATACGTACTTTTTACCGTTGAAGATTGAAACTTGCCAACTTTTACGTGACCCAAATCCATAAGCAAATATGGGCGAAAAGAGATACTACCGCGCGGCGCGGTGGCGTGCGCGTTTGCCACCCCCACCCACCGATGACATCGTCCGCGCTGCCGCGCGGCGCCCACGCCGTCCTCGTCACCTCCGGCCATCTCCGCCACCTCAACCCGCACCTCCAAGTGCCCCCTCTCCTCCTCGCCAACTCTCTCATCGCCGCCTTCTCCCGCGCTGCCCTCCCGCGCCTCGCGTTCCAGCTACTCCGCCGCCTCCTCGCGGGCGCCCATCCGCTCCGCCCCGACGACTACACCTTCCCGCCGCTCATTCGCGCTGCCCCAGGCCCCGCCTCCGCCGCGCAGCTCCATGCCTGCGCGCTCCGCCTGGGGCTCCTCCACCCCAACGTCTTCGCCTCGGGCTCCCTCGTCCATGCCTACCTCCGGTTCGGCCGCGTAGCGGAGGCGTACAGGGTGTTCGACGAAATGCCCGAGCGGGACGTGCCCGCGTGGAACGCGATGCTGTCCGGGCTGTGCCGGAACGCGCGGGCTTCAGACGCCGTGGCACTGTTTGGGAGGATGGTTGGGGAGGGGATCGCTGGTGATGCAGTAACACTCTCGAGCGTGCTGCCGATGTGTGTCCTGCTGGGGGATCGAGCGCTCGCTTTGATAATGCATGTGTATGCGCTGAAGCATGGGCTGGACGGGGAGCTATTTGTGTGTAATGCCTTGATCGATGTGTATGGGAAGCTGGGGATGCTGGAGGAGGCGCAGTGGGTGTTTGATGGAATGGCTTTGCGGGATCTGGTCACATGGAATTCGACCATTTCAGCTTATGAGCAGGGTGGGAAGGTTGCTGCTGCGGTCGAGCTGTTCCATGGCATGAGGGAAAGTGGTGTTTCCCCTGACGTGTTGACACTTGTCAGCCTGGCATCTGCTATTGCTCAGTGTGGGGATGGAAGTGGTGCAAAGTCAGTGCATTGCTATGTGATGAGGCGGGGGTGGGATGCCAGTGACATCATTTGTGGAAATGCTATGGTCGATATGTATGCCAAGCTGTCGAAGATTGAAGCTGCCCAGAGGGTGTTTGATAACTTGCCTGCTCGAGATGTGGTGTCCTGGAACACGTTGATCACAGGGTATATGCAGAATGGACTTGCCAATGAAGCAATCAAGGCATACAATCATATGCAGAAGCATGAAGGTCTTAAGCCAGTTCAAGGGACGTTTGTCAGTGTTTNTGCCTGCATACTCGAACCTTGGTGCATTGCAGCAAGGAATGCGAATGCATGCACTGTCTATTAAGACTGGATTAAATCTTGATGTGTATGTCAGTACTTGTCTGATAGACTTGTATGCTAAATGTGGGAAGCTGATGGAAGCAATGCTTTTGTTTGAGCATATGCCTAGAAGGAGCACGGGTCCTTGGAATGCTATCATATCTGGTCTTGGAGTTCATGGGCATGGTGCAAAGGCACTCGAGCTCTTCTCACAAATGNCAACAAGAAGGGATTAAGCCTGACAATGTCACATTTGTTTCATTATTGGCTGCATGTAGCCATTCTGGCTTAGTTGATCAAGGTCGGAGTTTCTTTGATTCAATGCAAACTGTGTATGGAATTGTGCCGATTGCAAAACACTATGCATGCATGGTAGATATGTTTGGTAGGGCTGGTCAGTTGGATGAAGCTTTCGAGTTCATACAAGGCATGCCTGTTAAGCCTGACTCTGCTATTTGGGGTGCTTTGCTTGGTGCCTGCAGGATTCATGGGAATGTTGAAATGGGTAAACTGGCCTCACAAAACCTATTTGAGCTTGATCCCGAGAATGTCGGATATTATGTTTTGATGTCAAATATGTATGCAAAGATTGGGAAATGGGATGGAGTTGACGCAGTAAGGTCTTTGGTCAGGCGTCAAAATTTGCAAAAGACCCCTGGATGGAGTTCAATGGAGGTGAAAGGATCAGTAAGTGTGTTTTACAGTGGCACCCAGACAGAACCCCACCCTCAGCATGAAGAAATCCAGAGAGAGCTGCAGGACCTCTTGGCCAAGATGAAAAATCTAGGTTATGTTCCTGACTACAGTTTTGTGCTACAAGATGTAGAGCAGGATGAAAAAGAACAGATCTTGAATAATCATAGTGAGAGATTAGCTATTGCCTTTGGCATTATAAATACTCCTCCAAGAACTCCGCTCCACATATATAAGAATTTGCGGGTCTGTGGGGATTGTCACAATGCTACCAAATATATATCAAAAATAGCTGAGAGAGAGATCATTGTCCGGGATTCAAACCGGTTCCACCACTTTAAAGATGGGCACTGCTCTTGTGGAGATTTTTGGTAACAGTGAACATAATATATTATTTTCATCTGTACAACATTCTCTCCATGAGCTCACCTAGCCATATAGTGTAGCTTGATGTGTTGACGAGGTTAAGCACGATACTGAAGTATTTATCTGATGCCAAAATTGTTCAGTTCTTTATCTTGCTGAAGTACAGCTGCCATATATCCTTGATCTGACAGTGAATAACTTCAGTTGAAATGTGTCGTAGCTTTTCTTACCAGAGTTTGGCCCTTTTTTTTTTTTGGTCCTGGGTCTTCTGGCGTTGAATCTGAGACAATATGCGGCTTTCTTAAAGTTGGATGTTATTAGGCAGTCTCCCTCCTTGCTGCCTTCTTTATTCTTTTATCATGGTGTCATATTTTGATAAGATACGCAGCTCGCCTGCGTGTCTGAGAAAAATATAATAAGATGCCATGGGTGATTTGAGATATTGGAAGCATCTAACTTCTGTGAATTTGAGATATACTTCTGCATACGGTACGTTTCAGATGAACTATCTTATACTGTTTCTGCATTAATTAACAAACTCAAAGCTGGTTTGCTCTTTTGGAAAGAAACAAATTATCTGTGAAGTCTGCAAATGTCGCGTTTAAGTGTGTTCTGTCTTTATAGTTTCATGTTTACAAACTGTCTGCTTCTTCTTATTTTTCTCCACACCAATTAAGGACAAACTAACGACTATCTCAATCTACAGTACACCAAACAGAAAGATCTTTTTCCTTTTGCAGAACTGCCCAACTCTCCACAACCAAATTGTGCACTGTACAAGTCCAATCACACCAGTTGCAAAAGAGGGAAACAAATAGAGCTGTGTAACTTGAATGAGGTACTCGGTGAAGGTTTGCCAGATGGTCAGCATGGACTGCTTGAGTAATCACACCTTTTACATTAATATCATAAACTCCTATGGATTGTTAGAGAACTTCCAAATGGTGAACTGTTTCCAAGGCCCACCTGGCATCCTTACTAGCATGGCACAAGACAAGCCCAAATGGAGGTGCTTCTTGCAGGGTGGCACTGAGGCACTGATGACGGTATGGTGTACTGCTGCTTGAGCTAGCTGCCACTTTCATCTTTTATTATGGATCTTAGCTATTAGTTTTGGAAGTGTGATACGTCAGAACCATGTTAGATGTTTGTAGCCTGTATTGTATTTGTTCAACAGTCCTACTCTCCAATGCAACATGGGTGCTGGTTCTAAGAATAGGTGGCCCTGAATACTGATAGCAACAGTTTGTTTCATTTGTTCTGGGTGTGTGAATATAGTATTCTCCAGGAGTTCCCAAATGCTGTGACTGTTCCAAAAAAATGTTGAAGTACCACACCTTGTTAGCACCAAGCTTGGCTTTGAAATTGGATGCTTTACTATTACATCTATGTGTTTTTCTGTATACTGAGAATTTTTTTAAAGATATCTGTGAAGTGAAAATAACTAGTAGGGTGTTTTTTCTTCTTCTTTTGGACAGCGACAGATGATGGTAAAACCCATCTTTAGTCATCTGATTAGAACCTTTGTATTTGCAAATTGCAAGTGGATTTAATGAAATGTGCTTAAATTTCAGCAGCTCAAAACATGCTTATAGTTTAGAGCATCTGAAAAATAATGCCTTGCCTTATATTGTCTGATTGACCTGAATTTATTTGCTGGGCCAAACTGTATTACTGACTGAAGCGTGTTTCTGTAATGGAGTTGGTGATTGGTGTAGCGCGATTACATGAATAGTTGAATACTGCTTATAACTACAGTATTGTGTTGTCAACCTTGCAGGTCTGTTCAAGATAACTTTTGAAAACTGTCTCGGGGAACATGCTGGTCAGCTGGAGGTACATTCTATCTTTACACTTTTATGCCTACAAAGTTCCACTCTTTGTTCTTTTGTTGCAGGCCTGGTGAGGAAATGTCTGCTTAATGCTTATTCGCCAATCTAACAGCTAGTGAGCTCCAGCCAGAAAATCATCCCTCAGTGTGTGCGCGCGCGCAACAGTTCTTCAACTCTCGAATCCGGAAGCATTGCGAGACCGTAACATGTGCCTCCAGGATGAGATGACGCCGTTGGCAGGATCTGTCTTCTGGGCAGGCCCAGATGGAACTGCTAGGTGATAATCGGTTAATCATGAGTTATCAAGACCCTTTTGATGTAGCACCTCCTGGACTTGGATACCCTCCTAGCGCCATGTGGTGCACCGTTGACTGTTCCCCGCAGGTTCCACACGCAGTCCCATCCACAGCCGGCTGATGTGACGTTTGACGACGGAGCTCTTGCGGGCAGCAGGAGGACGCAGCCACCCCTCATGGAGGGTGACAGCGAGACATGGGCGCATGGACGAAGCAACCTCTGCTGGCCGTCGCACAGGTATAGTATATCACTCCTTTGACACTGTCGGATTACATGCGTGGTTGGGGTACGAAACCATGATGTCAGGAGATTTGGATGTCTTATTAGCTGTTAAGTACTTCAGTTACCAAGACATGTTCTACATTCCATTTGAGCTTTTCGCCGAGATATGTTTGCTCCCTATCACGGGACAGCAGGACAGCCCGTCGAAATAGAGTATGCGTGTTTTCTGTCCAGGTGAAGACTACGAGAACCAAAGAAGGGTGCTCCCCATCCATCAATCCATGGACGGTATAGTTTTGCTACGTGCCGCTGCAGCCCATGTACGCTGCCGGCTGAGATGGCAACAGGTGTTGTGGCACCAGATGCATGCATGCTTTGGTTCTGCTTGCGGTTGGCCCAGCCCCAGATACACTGCAACTGTTGGGGGTGCACGGCGTTGCCGTCCGGCCGTGAGGGGGCGATTGGGAACTGGGCAGCTGCGTTGCCAAGGCCAGTTCTGTCATTCTGCGCTTGTCTTGTCGGGAGATCCCCTGGCGGAAGAGGCTGTAGCCTGTAGGCTGTAGCTGACTGAAACTCTGAATCATGGAAGCTACTTTTCCAGCCAGTGTGCCGCCGTGCCATCTTCGCTCGAAGTCGAAGCAAAGGCCTTATTTTTGTCTGTGTTATTTCGACAATGCTGGTATTCTAACGGGAGCTTGGCTCTGGATGTATAACTGGGACTGGAGTCTTGGACTTGGAGCAGACGAAGCAGGAACACAGACATATTTTGTTGATGTAGATAGTTTGGTCTCATCAGCTGATGTAAATAGTTTGGGCACACATCAGCTAGTATCTCCTATTTTACCCAAAACCAGTTCTTTTACACAGTGTCAGTAATCAGTACCCATCAGCTAGTTTAAGATCTCCATATGTTGAGTAGATAGCAGTACTCTCCCAAAGGAAAGCACGATAGGCGTCCTGTTCGAAGATACTGTGACCATGTTTCAAGCATTTGTGTAACTTAAGTGTTTGGTCTAAGGAAGCACCTTATCTCATGTTTACAGTGATGGATTTCAGATCAGATACATATTGAATCAAATCAGGATAGCACTTTTATCATATTTTAAGTCGAATATGTATATGAATGTGAATCTTGTCAGATACGAATGCGAACCTTGTCCATACTTATCGGATACAAATACAAAACAAATATTTTGAATATGGATTTGTATTCAGATAGATGGTTTCATTGGGTCTTTATTTTTCATGGATAAGGATAATATCGGATATTTCATTTGTTTTTATATTTTATTCGAATACAATTTCGGATAGAGAAAAATAACAAAAAAACAAATTCGGATATTTCTATTTATCATCCATATTAAAATCAGATACAAATACATGTAGCTATATTGATGTTTTAATGAAATACGAATATGGATAATTCGGATGTTCATACATCACAACCCATCCCTACATGTTTATACTAATTATGTCAACCCATACATAAGAATTTAGAAGATGCCTCAATAAGCCTCATCTACCCTGAACTATGATCGATAGCATGGGATGAGTGCCGCATGAATTTTTGCACCTCGAGACAGAAACGTGTGTGACCATAGGAGTGTTTCTGCTTCCCAAAGCTATTTATTGATTTACTCTAATATATGTACATGTACATCTACATCGTAGATCTATCGAAACCAAGGCATATGCTGCTTGTACGTACACGTGCACGCACGTACTCAAATACAGGGAGACAGATGCCAAGAGCTACGCCTGAACTAACTAAAAATGCAAAAGAAAAAAACGAAAATGCTCGCCCCCGATTCTCAAGATGGCCTGGGGGGTTTCGCTTTGCCACGGGACGAGACCGCCCGCGACACGGCCTCGGCGAGCCTACCAACCCGCGCGGCCACGTCCGGCGGCAGCGCCGTCGCCGCCCGCCGCGCCTTCCTCGGTCCCAGCAG
>JAZFNS010020007.1:148515704-148529285 GCA_037127165.1 Alloteropsis angusta | reverse complement strand
ACTCCCGTCGTCTCCCTTGTGATGGAATGGGCCAATTTGGTTTCCATAGGCCCAAGCGAAGCATCTATCCTTAACAAAGCACGGTAAAAGCAACATTTCTCTTGTTGCCGTTGTATGTAGGATGAATGGTGTTGCCGGCTCAACGTCCCTATGCTGTATATTGAAGTAGTACGTTAAGAGGATCTGGTTCCCCACCATATAGAGTTCCAGGACTGGAAAAGTGGAAACAACGGGGGGCTTTCTGTGAAAACAAACACGAGCGGGGGTTTGAAAGTCGGCCAGCGAGCGGATAGAGCAAGCAGCGAAAGGGAAACGTGAAAAATCGCGGAACACATCCTTCTTCCACCCATCGGCCGCGCCACCGCACTAGCAACCCCGCCCCGCCTCCCCTCCCGGCTCGGCGGCTCCCCATTCCGCCCTCCCCTCCCCCAACTCGCTCGTCCCTACCTCAAACCCTGGCGCGCTGAGGCCCATCTACGCGCGACGGGCACCGGCCGGTCCCCCCGTCTCGGTGCCGTCTCTGCCTCTCTCTCGCAGCCGCGGCGGCACGGCGCGGCCCATCCGCCGGCTGGCTGCCCCGAGCGGCTCCACCGGACAGGTCGTGTAAACAACCAAGGTGACTGGCTCGATGGCGGGTCGCTCTCACTCGGTTTACTCGTACTAGCACGGTGTGGAAGGCAAGTCGTCATGTGCTTCTGCTTGCCTGCTTGCTAATCCTGTCTGATTGCCAGGTTCAGGTTGGGGAGCATGTCGAGCGCCGTGGTGAACGGGGTGGCCGGCGCCGGCGGTGGCATCATCGCGCAGATCATCACCTACCCTCTCCAAACCGTACCATCCTATCCTCTTCTTGTCCCCCCTGTCACTCTAATTAATCCTGCTGGTGAACTGGTCCCCTTCCGATTCGGTAAACACTGTTCCTTGCCGGTGGTTTGATCAGATGAACACCCGACAGCAGACAGAGAGGTCAGCCAAGAAGAGGAAGTCCGGGAGCGGCGCAACCGACACCTCGACCCTCTTCCAGATGCTCCAGGTGATTCCTCGCAGGCTTGTCGTCTGCTTGTTGCAGTAGCTGCTAATGGCCTCTAATGACCGAGTGTGGAATCAAGTAACAGCTGATCCAAACGGAAGGGTGGGGTGGGTTGTACAGCGGCCTCAAGCCCTCTCTCATCGGCACCGCTGCATCACAGGTTAATTCCACTTCACTTATGTTAAGTGGGTTGTACAGAACATTTTCTCCCAACAATATCTGGTAAGCGCTAGTTTTGAACTGCAGTTACATTCCAATTGTGGTTGCAGGGAATCTATTACTACTTCTACCAGATTCTCAAGAACAAGGTGGAAGATGTAGCAGTTGCTCGTGGTAAAAAGGGCCTTGGGGATGGTACTGTTGGGATGTTCTCTTGGCTTGGTATCGCAGCTGTTGCTGGGTAAGCCGTCTAATCACACTACAATCACCTGTTTTATTAAAATGTTGGAACGAATTAAAACAGATCGATGAGCTGGTCCCTTCTTATGTGTAGACCTTTAATGTCACTGGACATACGAACAAATGGAGTTGGGTTCATATGTGTATTTTATGACAAATGTGCAGAGTTTGTGTGATTTTGTGAAATAGTTACCAAAAAAGTATAGTTTTGATAGTTTGTACTATTTACATTTGTTTTTCTGAGTTAATGATCTTTTGGCATGCTCATGGTCATTTTCCTTTGTTGCAGGTCAATCAATGTTCTTCTTACCAATCCAATCTGGGTTCTTGTGACACGTATGCAGGTAACTAAACTAGGTTACTTAATGCCTTTATCCTTCAAAAGGAACAGAGAACTGGTAAAGTTCACTAAAGAAGAGAATTTCTAAACAGGTTTAGTAAGTTCTACTGTCTTAAAATTACTAGCATTTATGTTTTCAAGGAATGCTTATTTTAGCGGCATAGTTACATCTTACTCTGTTATACCCGTGCAATGTTGCATAACTTATGTTGCTTCCTAAATCCCTCATGATGAGCCTATCTGCTATTTAAAGATTATGAGCAACCAGGCAAAGAACTAATATCCCATTGCCTCCAATTGTTTCCACATTAGGAATTTGTATGAGCGATAAAAATCAGGGAACTGAAATATCTTCTATTTGAGTAGCTATGGGAACATATATGCAAAGTGTTTAAGTATGACATATTATTGCCTATTTTTGTTAAGATAAGCTTACAATGTTTTAGCACACTAAATACGCTACAATCTCATTCTAAGTTTTTAACTATAAGGCTCCAACCCTTCAATTACTGTACCAATCCTCATTAAGTCACATTTATTATTTTTGGGAGAAAAGCTCTTATGAGATATGACCTAGATGGTTGTTATTCTTTTGTTTTATACCTCCCTAAAGTATTTCCACACTTCCTAATTCCAGATTATTTTGAAAGTTTTCTCATTTGCCTATGAACTATAATCGATAGATTTGCCATGACAAAGTGTTCGTTTTTCTTGCAGTCGATGCGAAAGCAGTTAAGTGACAAACAAATATTACTTGTATATTAGTTGAACTCCATGTGCCAAAACAAATGGATAAACTAAGCTGGAATATGCTTCTATACTACTGGTAATAAAATGGCATCGAACTAGTAATTAACATTGGCCTTCTTTCAGACACATACACAAGCGGAGAGGAAGATCTTGGAGTCTAAGAGGGACCTTTTACTGAAAGAAATATCTAGGGCCAATTCGTTGCAGGTTTCAATTCTGAAGGATAGGTTGGTTAAACTGGAGTCTGAGAAACCTCATCCATATGGTACACTCCAAGCGGTTAGCTCTCATTCCTCAAGTTACCAATTGTCCATCCTAAGCCTTTATGTTGAATTTTTTGGTATCGAAACTATTCAGTATAGAAATGCAAAAAAGCAGTTGGTGAAGGGTACAAGTCTTTTCTTAATACAACAAGAAAAATCTAAAATGATACAGCATGCCAGTGTGTCATTTGTTTTTCTTAAACTTCAAATGACTTAGTTATTAAGTTTAGGAATATTTGATAGTTCGGCCTGTTAATTAGGATATAGAGAATATAAGAATTCCCGAAATGGAGTAGTATTCAATCCACTTATTGGTATGATTAGTTGAGTACCCTACGATATTACTAATATCTTCAAATTTGCATGTAAATAAATTGAGCAGTAACTAACTGGAGTCTGAAGTCCTGCCTTCTTCTAATTTGCTTAACTTCACAAAAAAGTTATGAGACATTTATTTTACTATTTTTATTGGTCTTACACAGATCCGAGAAGTTTATCGCGAGTCTGGCATAAGAGGATTTTGGAAAGGACTTGTTCCAACACTAATCATGGTTAGCTATTTGCTTTTGAAATATCACGCCCAAAGTTTATTGGTTTCATATGCAATTCCGCAGCTGTTAAAGATGTAAAATTTCAGGTATGTAACCCATCGATCCAGTTTATGATATATGAAACTTTGGCAAAGCGTCTCCAGTCAAAGCGTTCTGGAAAGCAACTACCTAAAAGGAACCTCACTGCTGTGGAGGTACATATTTTCATATTTAGGCCCTGTAATATTCTCGTATTTATGAAATATGCAGGTGCCTGCCTTGGTGAAATTGTGATTGTTTGGACTCTCTGATTGCCTTAACAGTTTGTCCCACTCCTAGAAACTTTTTCTTGATGGTGTTATAGTGCTGCATTACATATTATCACATAAAGCCGTTATTATCTTCAGAGTTCAGATCAGCTGTATGCAGTTGCGTAGTGCTTTTTAGCGGGATTGTAACAATCAGTCATTGCATATGATTATGTTAACGGGCTTGTTTTGATTGGCTTTTTTTTTGTGAAAAGTTGTGAATGTTTAAGCAAGAGAATTAAGTGTAATTATGGATAAAATTGTTTACATGGTACAGTTAGTTCTGTATCTTCTGAATAATGATCCACATGATTCTGTTTGACGTGAAGAAAAAAACATATTTATTTGTGGAAGATTCTGTTTTTACGGAGAATGCCTGGGTTAGCACCATAGGATGGGTAGGTATGTAAATACGGTATGTGTTCTGATGTGGCACCAGTGGCCAGCTAACGGAAACTGTTGAAATTAAATTACTGCATTGATGGCGACTGGTGTGAGCGTGATGCATTTACTCAGTAGCGCAGATCTTAATTATGACAGTTAAATTCTTTACTTTATCGGACACCAATATTTGGAACAAGCAATACAGGTGCACTGCAATTTCTGTTGCAGCCTTTGATTTCCTTCCAATTAGTTTTTGTCCGCGAATGGATATGTTTTTCAAGTTAAACTGATAAGTATTACCCTTAGTCAGTAGTAAACTAGTAACTACTTCTTCAAGATTCTTGCACTTGTCTGTAAGAGGACCAGCAGCAAATGCCATGATTATACTGCGCATTTCTACAAATGCAAGAAATAAGAACTCTATCTTGATCTTACATTTCCTTTGTTAGTGCTCTGGATTAAACATAACAGTATCAATGCGCAAGCTCATGGTAGTTTTCATGCATATATTTATGCTGTCTTCCTCAGCACTTTCCTTCTTGAGCAGGTTTTCTTGTTGGGTGCAATAGCAAAACTGGGAGCTACTGTTATCACTTATCCATTGCTAGTCGTCAAGGTATTGCAGACTTGTTAATGATTTTGACCCTTATTCTGTGCTAACTTTTAACTCTAGACTATTAAAGCATTGCTCTAGCCACGCTTTATTAACATATATTGTCTGAAAATGAAATAGCTTAATATGTGAAATTCCCAGAAGAGTCCCATTGGATAACTGCACTTGATGCAATAATTATTTTTCATAAAGATTTCTTCATAACTGATGCTTCCAGCAAAGTAACTACTGTGCCTGAATTCCAATTGCATGGGATTACAGATTACAGTAACCAAACTTTCACTTACTGACTGGTACTTGCGTCTGCTTTAGATGCACCTAGTTACTGACATTGATGGCATCATCTTGTGGGGTGGGTGGAGGGTTTTGTTTTCACTATGTCTTAACTATTGCAGTCTAGGTTGCAAGCGAAGCAAGAAATTGGCAGGAATGTGATGTCCAGATACACAGGTATTTTCTCTACTGCACAACCAAACAAATAACAAATTATTGATATGGTTTCTTCTAGAACAAACTGTTTATATGCTTTGTTTGATAACAAATTGTTGTTATTTTTTGAACTGTGTTGCTTTTGAAGTTTTGATAATATATGCTATATGCCTATATCATACGTTCTTATCTTATGTCATGTATGTCTAATTACGTTCTGTTGCCATTACACTGACTATGTTCACCAGGTACAATAGATGCGATAATAAAGATGGTCCGTTACGAAGGATTGCACGGGTTTTACAAAGGAATGGGTACAAAGATTGTACAAAGTGTCTTTGCCGCATCCGTTCTCTTTATGGTAAAAGAGGAGTTGGTTAAGTTAGCAGTGCTTTTAGTTGCCAGGAGTAGGACTCTGCTTATTACTACACCCAAGAAGCGATAGGTGTTGTCCATGACCAGTATTTTTTGCCCCAACTTGTAATATAGGTCATAGGACCCCAATTATCCATATCCCGTTCAAAATCAATCTAAAAATCTTAATTAGAAAAAACCCTAAAGCTTCTTTAAAATATACCACCCCTCACTTGGTCGCCTATTTTTGACTTGATAAATCTGTAGTCCAAGACTCCAACTTTCGCCAGAACAAATGCCAACCCGTCTTTTGCCCTTTCGACCTCCAACCACATTATCAAAGTGGCTGGCCCTTGACCAGAGACAACAGATTAAACCACGAGTTGGTTCACTCATAGTGGTATGTATGAAAATTGAAGTCAGTAGGTTAGTTTCTTTTTCCTTTGTTATACCCCTTGCATAATGCATGTTTTATAATGTCAATCAAGGATAGCATCATCTGGAAGTTATTACATACTATTATTGTTTAATAAAATTGTGGCAAAACTCTTGCTGCCGTTTCAAAAAAAAAGTTATTCCATATTTTGGGTTTAACAGGCAGTGCAAGCAACGTGTTAGAGCATGTGTTTGGTATTTGAACGGACTAATGTTGATTGTTGAAGACGCTGTGTGTATTTCGCCTGCCAACTGAATTAACCAGTACAGCACTATGGAAAAATGAAGCCACTGCAAATAGGCTATCATCGCATTTTCTTGTAACGCTCAAAACTTAGGAAGAACATGAGCTGCTGATCCATTCCTTCCAACGTTCTCAAGAAAATGCAAGCTATGTGTTAGAGCATATGTGCTTGGTATTTGAATGTTCTGTTGAAGGCGCTGTGTAAATTTCACCTGCCAACTGAGTTAACCAGCACAACACTATGGAAAACTGAAAAGGAAGAACATCAATTACGAAGTTAGCTTCACGTTTGCATCCCCTTCTCCTTTCTCCTAGTTTTTGCTCTCTTTTCTCCTAGTTTTTGCTCGTCGTCTCACGGAAGAGAGGAGTCTAACTCCCGACAAGGATTGCATAATCACATGGACAGTTGTTTTGGGACTTGTTTTTAGATGACTTTGTAATAATGTTTTCTGCGTGCGTGAGTATAGTTCTGTTTCGAAATACATCTTTCATTTTTTTTCGCAACCTTGTAATGTACGAGAAAGGAATAACATTTGAGCAGCTTTACATCACATGCATAAATCAAATTGATTAAACAGTCTTTACATCACACGCATAAATCAAATTTGACTAAAACAGTATAAATTGTTCAAATGCCTGGCATGCTTAAAGAGAAGTTATATAAGAATCCATAATATCAAATACCAGTGCTATGACTGAGCTGACCCGGATACATAACATACCAATTTTTAATCGGGCACCAAATAAACTGTTAAGTTGGTACCGCATGGAAATCCCATAACATACAGGTTCACCTTAAACCGACAAGCTCCGACACATGCTGATTGCACATACAAGTTCAAAGAGGACAACAACAACAAATTAAGGTGAGCGGGGAACCAATATGTAGTCCGATCAAACCTTGGCTCCCCGAGCAACATTTAGAAGAATGGTGCTCTTTTTGGTGCGCCCTGCTTGCGCGACCGCTTACGAAGTGAGCTGCTCTCTATGTGCCCATGGTTTGCCACTGGCGGTGCTTCATATGGCTCCAGGGGGTTGATGGCTTCTGGTTCATTTACATGTTCGACAACAGGTATGATGGCTTCTGGTTCATTTGCATGTTCGACAACAGGTGGTTCCATGTCATGGAGACTCCTTAGGCGCTCCTCAGCCTCCGGGCCTGAGAAGTAATCCGGTGAGACGTCTTCTTTCTCCTGAAAATAAGGAATAATATTTTACAAGCCTGTTACACACTCGTCTTCAAATGAGAAGATGGAACATTAAACAAATTTCTTATTATTCTTAATGTGAGTGACATTAGTGTAACACGCATCATAACTAAGTGTGCTTAAAACATCTTGATTCAAGCCTATATATGACGATGAAGATATGATCGATAATATTAGACAAGACAAGAACGAACCTGGCAAACAAGTGAACAGTACTTGTAGATCTTTTTCCCAGTGTAATGCAGATAGCAATGGCAGGTCAAACATTGAGGTGTACGTGCTGAAGGCCTAAATAAGTTGGATCTCTTCATCGGCCTCAGATGCACTATCCTTTTTGAGTTGATGACATATTGCTGCAAGCACAAAAAGGTAATTGCAAATAGTTAGATAACCTTAAATTTCGCCCATGTCATTGTTCCACTATCTTCATGCGGGCATGTAGTGTTACCAGCTANNTATATATATATATATATATATATATATATATATATATATATATATATATATATATATATATGTGTTGTGGTGTGCTTCTCGTGATGAACAAAGTTTAAAATAGTGATGCAGAATATTCATCATATACCTGTATCTTTGGCACATCAATGCCTAAGTCCTGCATGTCCCTGACAAGGACGGCGGAACGGTAGAGGTAGCGCCGAACCTTGAGGAGGCGGTGGCCGGGCTCGTCGTGCCTGCAATGCGGGCATATCACCTCGTAACAGGCGAGGCAGAACCTGCACCCCTCTCCCCTGTTCAGATCTTGGTGCTCCACGTTCTTGCATGGCTTCCAGAATTTGGTCCGCACGAGCACCTTCAGCCACATTGGCTTCTCCCCCTGCTCCGATGCCCCAGCCTCAGCCAGTGATGGCACATCCTCCAGAGCAGGCATTTTTTGCCCTTCCGCCATGTCTTGTTCCCCTGTTATACCACAAACAAGAATAATGATAATATTTTTGGTTAGCATGTCACTAACAAAAAGAATCTAGAAGACCTGTTTTTTCTAACAAAAAAAAAGCGTTTGTTATAATTTGCTGGGATATTGATCGAGTGAAAGCATCGGCAATATTGCAAGGTCGAGAGATATAATTCACGGGCAAGATTCGCGTATGCTTCGAAGCGGCACATTAACCGTAAAAATTCAGTGACGATCTATACATATGTGTGTGTCTCCCCTTTACTTTAAACGGCAAACCGATACTTTTTCAAGCTAGATACTATTTTTTCTGTTGAAAATATGCAACACATATTTGGAATATTTTAGAAGTTCGAGATATATCAAGACACTACTTTGCCATACACATTGATAAAATCAAGGCAAAATAAAGAAGAACATAGAAGTTGGATATTTTAGGTAGTCATGTTTCACGGTGAAATGTGAATATTCTAAAATAAAGATATTTGTATGTGGTGCTTTGGATGGTTGCCATTAGTCACCAATACAACGGTCACGTAAGGTATAAATAAGGGTGTCCTCCACCCCAAGATACTATGTCATGTTAAATAAAGCCAATTAGAAGATGGCATATGTAGCCACCATAGAAGAGTGTAAGTTCTTGTGATGTGAATAAGAATTGAGTTTTCACACAATATTGGTGTAAATGTGAAGGTCTTCTCGAAATAGTGTAGGTATAAGTCTACTAAAAAATAGTATCACATCAGTTTGATATCGTTTCTAGCAAATTGGTCGATGTGCCAATTTCTTAACATATTCTAAACGATGAATCTATAGTTAAAAGTAGAAATGGAAAAAAAATCAAAACTGGCAATAGTCAAATACTATAACAATCACTTAAAAAGAAAAACAACCGGAAAAACAACCGGTTATATAGGAAATCTCTAGAATGGTGACACTTGACTAAATCATATTTAGGAAATATGAGACATTTGCCTAGATCCTGTGACCCCTCTTGCAATAGAGCACCCCTCCCTTTCCACCATCTTATAATAGTGAATGAGAGAAGCAAGGTAGTAGTGCTAGGGAGAAGAGAAGTGTGAGAGTGTGAGTGTTATGCTAGCTATTTAAAAGTGTAAGAGTGCTATGTTGTAATACTCTTGTTGCAATAAAAAGAGTATTTTGTTAAGTACAAGTTCTCATATTAGTAGTAATAGGCCCACCCACAACATTTTCAATAGCCAAAACCGACACAGACAATGAAAACCAAAAGTTCTGTTCGGTGCGGTTTTTATTGAAAATATGTATAGTCTTACCATTACTAGATTACAACACGCAATATATCTAATAAGAAGTATAAAATTCCTATAATTGTATTTTCTAACCATATAATCTGTCCACGATATTCACGGTTATCCACATGAACGCATCCGAGATGTCGATATCAGGATGCTAGATAGTATACATAAATGTTAAAGTACATCTCTCATGGTTGCTCAGTTGACCTTCGTTGCACTGACCATAAGACACTGGTGTGATTGTTAGTATTCTGATATGTTTGGTAATATTTTACGATACTATGACTTACCCGATAAAACGAGGCAAAAAGGTTGTAGTGTTTTAAAAATATCAGACAAAATATTATTTAACGGCGGCAACAAATAGGAAAAGGACATGTGCTAATGCACGTGCATTTCTGCTAGTTAAAGTAGAAAAGGAAAAAAAAGAATCAAAACTGCCAGTAGTTAAATAATAAAGCAATCATGTGGAAAGACAAACAACCGGTTATATAGTGTTGTATATAACTTAAAATATTTAGTATAACATATTGATTTATCTATATTCATAAAATTAATTTCTAACTTTTACCCCTCTTAATTTTTCTTCCATCTAAATTCACTTAAATCAAAATGTGCCAAGGTGCAACGACTATAAATCATCTTTTATCTACGGATGGTCCACTGCTACTANCTAAAAGTCGATGATCACAACACTCATCATCTAACAAAATATTATATGAAGATTATTTCGAGCAAACCATAAACAAAAATAAAACCAATTATCATGAATGTTTAGAAAAATACAAAGACAAATGAGAAGCATANCTAAAAGTCGATGATCACAACACTCATCATCTAACAAAATATTATATGAAGATTATTTCGAGCAAGCCATAAACAAAAATAAAACCAATTATCATGAATNNGTTTAATTACATCACTGCAAATTGGTACTAAAACATATGCGGAGAACGAGAAAGAACTCAAGAATGAAAAGAGAAACTTTTGTTAAAGTCTGGCAAAAAGATCCTAATGAAATGCGTCCCATAAGCTATTTCAAGTTACGCAATAATGTCATGTTTCAATCTTAATTTTTTTATGAAACCATATAAGTTAAATGGTCTGTCGGTTTTGGTGGGGTTCAACAAGAGAATGATAATAAAATGTACCAGCGACTGTCATCACATACTTTCAATAGTAATAGAAAATATAAAGTTGCTCGAACATAGAGGCTTCCACTTCTTTAATCTTGGAATGTTAGCAAGATAGAAGGATGACATCGGTTAATTAACCTGAATTCTTAGGCACAGGTTCTTTGCACCAAATATTACATCAAATATTATCCTGGTGGTGATATAATGAAGACAATAGAAAGGTCGTCATCTCTTAAGACTCACACTTGTGGCACGTACGAGGTTTTTTTGAAATCTCTAAAGGATGAGCTCATTTGGCGAGTGGGTGATAATGATCGGATCAACATAATTTATGGATCCATGGATTTCCTTTGGCGTGTCTAGTAGACCAGTTACTCCAAGGGGCAAAACGATATCAACTAGGTTGGGTCCGAGCTGATATAGACCAGAAATAGATCCAATTACTAGAGACTGGGACGGACCAATCACTAGTGTAGGATGTTTTCTGGGAGGAGGATGTCCAAAATATTCTTGTCATTCAGTCAAATATGGATCGGAAGATACTGTCACATGGTATTTGCTCATCAAAGGTCAGACGATTCCTTTAATTTGGAGATTTGCGTATAGTAATAGCCGATTTACATATTGTGATAGACTGCCACTTCCTATGAATATTGCTCGCCATGGTATGGAGATTGATACATGATGCCTAGTTTGTTCAAGATTCAACGAGTATGGCGGCCATTGTTCTTTGAAGTGTAAATACATGAAGAAATGTTGGAGGGAAGCCTACTTAGAGACGATCAAACTACAATTGCAGGAACTTGAATAAGCAGACCAGATGGTGAGACACATTCTATATTTGGTCTTGGAACGAGCATCAGCAACACTCTCCCAATAAAGTTTTCCCAATAATAGGTATCAGGAGATTTCCCAATACTAGCTTTTAGATTATTGGAGGAGATGTCGCGGTAGTTTCTGTTAAATTTGTCTCATTATCTTATCAAACAATNCTTGTCACCCATCTCTTCCTCTTCTCCCTCTCTCCTCTCCTCTCCCCCTCCCTCTACTATCCTCCGCGTATAATCAACAAACTCATGNCTTCGTATCAAACAACGGGGCCCACTTGTCACCCATCTCTTCCTCTTCTCCCTCTCTCCTCTCCTTTCCCCCTCCCTCTACTATCCTCCATGTATAATCAGCAAACTCATGCTTCGTATCAAACAACAGGGCCCATNTTGTCACCCATCTCTTCCTCTTCTCCCTCTCTCCTCTCCTCTCCCCCTCCCTCTACTATCCTCCATGTACAATCAGCAAACTCATGCTTCGTATCAAAGAACGGGGCCCATTTGTCACCCATCTCTTCCTCTTCTCCCTCTCTCTTCTCCTCTGCCTCTCCCTCTACTACCCTCCTCGCATAATCAACAAACTCATGCTTCCAATCAGTATACAAAGGAGCAAGCGGCGACAAGATCATCAATGATTCTCCATTGCAAATTCTATGTTACAGTAGGCTGCAAAAGCTATGAAGGGATAGGTCTGAGATTGGGAGGACTTGCTTAGATTTGGGACTAAGGAGGTGTTTGTTTCCCACCTAGCAGATTATATAATCTAATTTATACACTAAGGACATAATGATAAAAGACCACTATGGACCACCAAAATAATCTCAAATAAGTTGTACATATGTAGCTTATTTCAGTTTATTTGTCAGTTCATAGTAATCTTTTTACCATTGTACCCTTGATTTATAAGCTGAATTATATAATCCATAGAGTAAACAAACAGGTCCAGGATGGATTGGATATATAAGGAGTTTCAGGATGAGAGGATAATCATCCTGGAACTTTTCAAGCAGCACTTCATGGATGTGATTGCTCTCCCAGGTGATTGCTTATTATACTCCATGTCTCCATCTACATTTTTGGCAATCACCGAGTGCAGGAGCAGAAAAAGTGGGTTGTTGTCACCCAAGCACGTTGCCGCGAGCTTCGTCGTGGATGTGCCGCCGGCCTGGTGGAGCTTGTCACCAGTGGAGCACAGCCGGGAAAATGGAAGGGTTGGTTGGTGCATGAGGGGCACGGGCCGGATGGAGCAGCGGCTCCGTTTTGCTGGTGCGTGCCGGCGGGGAACCTATACATGGACGGCGATTGGAGCAGACGGACTTTATAAGCCTAGAGTCAGATCGACTCACAACTCCTAGTGAGGGCGTTGCAATCAGGCTGATCAAGCTCTACCTAGGGGTGTACGTGCTCTTTAGGGTGACGATATTGAACCGATGGTGGATGAACAAAATTTCGAGTTTGATTTTTTTGAAAAGAAGAAGAAGAAGAGCAAAACACACCCGGCCACCATTGTTTGGAAGCTAGTAGTGCAAACTGCTAACGGCTGATGAATGGTGTAACGGCAGCGGACCGTGGCGCCTTTAGTTGACTTTGGAAGGCTTGCTCGCTGCCCGGGCGGGGCCGGGCGTATGCATGAAAACGTGTTAGGGCCGGGGGCGAGGGACCACCATCGTCATGCATGGCGCCTCCCGGCCGGCTCCCCCCTGCCGTTGTCACATACGACGCGCGCGCTGCTCTCAGCGTTTCTCGTCGCCAATGCCGTGCCTTCCCTCGTGCGCCACCACCGTGAACGCACGCCAACCACCTGGTCACATCCCGGTTGTGATCGACGCGTGCCCTGCGGCCTTCGCCGCCGCACGATCGGCGGGGGAAGGACCGATCGAGGACGGCGAGACTTTGCTAGGGGGCTCGATTTGGGGATGGAAAGACGTTAGTGTATAGAAGAGATAGCGGATAGCGGGGAGCGAGCGAGCTAGGTGCTGGCAACTCCGACCATCGATCCTGTCCGCGTGAAGCGCCAACCGCCAAATGCCGGAAACCGGCCGGATGGCACCCCTCCCCCGGCTCAATCTCACACATCGTCACCTTTCCGCGACTCCTCTACGGGCGAGCGAGAGAGATGACATGGGCATACGCGCGCCATGGCG
>JAZFNS010020007.1:147201816-147213893 GCA_037127165.1 Alloteropsis angusta | reverse complement strand
TAAATTTTTTGATGGATATATAAATGTAAAATTAATTGATGTGTAGGCGGGGTGACGTCGATGGACGACTTCCTGGGCAAGTTCTTCCCGGCGGTGCTGAGGAAGAAGAGCGAGGACAAGGAGAGCAACTACTGCAAGTACGACAACCAGGGGCTGCAGCTCTTCACGTCGTCGCTCTACCTCGCGGGGCTCACGGCCACCTTCTTCGCCTCCTACACCACGCGCCGCCTGGGCCGCCGCCTCACCATGCTCATCGCCGGCGTCTTCTTCATCGTCGGGGTCATCTTCAACGGCGCCGCCCAGAACCTCGCCATGCTCATCGTCGGCAGGATCCTGCTCGGCTGCGGCGTTGGCTTTGCCAATCAGGTATAATGATCGATCTAGCCTTATTTGCATGTTTCTTTCGTCCTTTATTTCTCTGTCACGTTACGTTTCGCCGCAGTAATGTGTGATGCGAAATAATTAGTTGGTGAAGCATAATTCTTTTAGTCAAAAAGTATTGGCACGAATATCTTTCAAGTCAAATCAGTGGCCGGTCCGAGGACTTGCCGTAGCACGCGCGCGCGAGCGTTATTTTCTGCAGCGATGACAAGGACGCGCGTGTATTTTAGTCACCGTCCTTGCTTGCTCTCACGCATCTCGATCGATCCGAGTCTTAAAATTCTACACGCCTACTAGCGCTAGTTCAGTGCTCCCCCGAAGGGTACTTTTATACGCACGATGGCGCTTCGTCGTATACTAGCGTTCCGTATTATCCGGAATTTTGGGGTCAAACGCGTAGAAACTGTGTACAAGCCGGGTATTACTATACTATACCATACCCCAGCATTGGACACCTGGGCATCGGTGACGGTGCTGATGAGTCTCGTGTTGGACTTGCTGTGTGTGTGTGTTACGTTTATTTGGCGCCTCACGTTGACAGCAACGGGGGTGATAACCTTTTCAAGTTTCAAGATTCCCCAACGGGTAGCAGTTCACAATTGCTGAAGAGCGAAGAAGCTTGGACCAATATGTGTGCGCGTCATGGATGTCGCTGTAAATCGGTTTCATTCTTTTGCTGGGGGCGAGTTTTGTTTTCACTGGTGCTGGCAATAATGCTGCTGCTGTCACATTATCGTTGCAGCGTACCATTTCCTGTGGCTGCTAGCTGCCTGCTCTACTCTTTAGCTGTCCCGGTTGCGATCAACAGAAACGACGGAGGAATCACGATGCGTAGAGTAACTTTCACTAGTCTTAGTCCTAACAAGTCCTGCAAGAAATTACCTCACTGACTGAGTGACTGCCTGTCTGCTTAGGAAGCTTAATTTTTTTATAATTTTTAAAGAAGCTGCTAGGAAGCTTGACTTGAACAGGTCTAGCTTGCCACACTCTTCTGCTCTCGCTCCTGTCAGGTTCCTAAACTGAAGACGTGGTTTGGCTGCATCTCCAGCCGCAACCACTAGATTCCTGAAATCCTGAGGTCCTCCGTCTCTTCAGATTTCAGAACGGAATCGAGTGAGCTATCGCGCGCGCGGACTAAACATTGGCAAATTGCAGTGGCAAGATGCTTATCGCCGGCGGCTGGGTTATTGCAAACCATGCATGTATTTGCACGCCAGGCCAGCATATAGGACATGCGCAGCGCAATTATGGGCAGGAGAGCAGGCGAGACCAGTGTTCATGTGATCAGTTTATATATTGAGCAGCTTTTAGGGGAAGACAAAATGACAAATCCGTTTGATGGAGACCTACGATCAGAAGGCGTAGTAGGAGGGTAGATATTTGTACTAGCGGTAGGCATGTTGTTGCTGATTATTTAGTGTTTGCATATGCTTAGTTTACGTTCAACACTTCAACTGCTACGGCCGGACGTGTATGCAGAACTATGCACGGGTGCACCAACCGCTCTGGCACTCTTTTCCGGTGTTTGGAGACGTTCACATGGGATGAGGGCTGGTATTAGTAATATTTTGAGACTTTATTAAATATAAAATTTGGACTTTAGATAGACTGCTTTTGTGTAGCTTAGACTAGGACTGAATATTGAATAGCTGGCGCATCTCCGTCGGGTGATTTGGCTGATCGTCCCAAGTGGATAATATAATTTCTTCTCTCCCAGAGTTATTAGTTTGGTGGGGTCAAAAAGGTACTCGGCATGTACAAGCTAATCAAAGTATCAAACCGCCAAGTTCCTTAATTAGGAGTAGGGCCCAATGAGCAATTATTGAAAATATCGGCCCGATAAGCAATTATTGAAAATATTGGCCCATTGTCCTTTCTTTGGAAACCTCGATAATCTCGGCCCAATACTGATTTTTTCTAAAATCTTGGCGCAATGGTATCGGTGAGGCCGTTTCTGCTAGCTGTGGTGTGGCACTCTGTCATTTTGGCTGTCCCAAAAGTGGTCTAGAAAAATTCTGCATTTGGAGAATAATGTTATTTTTCAGAAGCCGCTGCCTAAAACTAGTTGCAGAAAGAACTCAAAACATTCGTACTACTATTGAGCATCACAAACTCAGTTCACCAATTCATTCCTATCGTGCAGGCCGTTCCTCTGTTCCTGTCTGAGATCGCGCCGACGAGGATCCGCGGCGGGCTCAACATCCTGTTCCAGCTCAACGTCACCATCGGCATCCTCTTCGCCAACCTCGTCAACTACGGCACCGCCAAGTAAGCGTCGTCCCTGCAACCACATCAGCACGGATCGATGGATGCCATTGCCATGGGACTGAACTGAACGGCGTGCAACCTGTCTGTCTATCTGTGCAGGATCCACCCGTGGGGCTGGAGGCTGTCGCTGTCGCTCGCCGGCATCCCGGCCGTGCTGCTCACCCTGGGCGCGCTCTTCGTGACGGACACCCCCAACAGCCTCATCGAGCGCGGCCGGCTGGACGAGGGCAAGGCCGTGCTCAAGAGGATCCGCGGCACCGACAACGTGGAGCCCGAGTTCAACGAGATCGTGGAGGCCAGCCGCATCGCCCAGGAGGTCAAGCACCCCTTCCGCAACCTCCTCCAGCGCCGCAACCGCCCTCAGCTCGTCATCGCCGTCCTCCTCCAGGTACGTACATACCTAGCTAGTAGCCGCTTGATTGTTACCATGTTGCTNCATCACTGCACCTACGTATATGCCAATGTAACATGACGAAAAATCTAATGCAAACACGGGNATGTTATGTTGCAGATCTTCCAGCAGTTCACGGGGATCAACGCCATCATGTTCTACGCGCCGGTGCTGTTCAACACGCTGGGGTTCAAGAGCGACGCGTCGCTCTACTCGGCGGTGATCACGGGCGCAGTCAACGTGCTGTCCACGCTGGTGTCCGTCTACTCGGTGGACCGCGTGGGGCGGCGGATGCTGCTGCTGGAGGCCGGCGTGCAGATGTTCCTGTCGCAGGTGGCCATCGCCGTGGTGCTGGGCATCAAGGTCACGGACCACTCCGACAACCTGGGCCACGGCTGGGCCATCATGGTGGTGGTCATGGTCTGCACCTTCGTCTCCTCCTTCGCCTGGTCATGGGGCCCCCTGGGGTGGCTCATCCCCAGCGAGACCTTCCCGCTGGAGACGAGGTCGGCCGGCCAGAGCGTCACCGTCTGCGTCAACCTGCTCTTCACCTTCGTCATCGCGCAGGCCTTCCTCTCCATGCTCTGCCACCTCAAGTACGCCATCTTCGTCTTCTTCTCCGCATGGGTCTTCGTCATGTCCTTCTTCGTGCTCTTCTTCCTGCCCGAGACCAAGAACGTGCCCATCGAGGAGATGACCGAGAGGGTCTGGAAGCAGCACTGGTTCTGGAAGCGCTTCATGGACGGCGACGACCGCCACGTCGTCAACGGCAAGATCACCAACGGCGCCTCTGTTTAGCTCGATCCATCTGTTGTTGATGCTTCAGAGTTCAGACTTACTAGTACAGTAGTATCCAAACTGCCGACGACAATTAATGTTCTGTAAAGGGAGAGGCAGAGATCGAGCACGGTTCAGTTACTGGGATGGAGTTCGTCTCTTTGATTTCTATGTATCCTTTGTGTTAGCAAAGCCAAGCTCGTCTGGATTGTAACCTCTAGCAAGTATTTGAACTTTGATCATGGAAGCCTACCGACCTGGTAGGACCTTGCAGAACAGGTCTTGCAAAAGTAGTGGAAACATTCCGGATTGGCTTCTATTTTAGCGCAGCTGCGTGTTCAGAATTGCAAGCCTGGTGTGTGATTCATAATAGCTGAAAGCCTGAAACCTGTTCATGAGAGCATATATATTCTGTTTTTCTGTTCTTCTCTTTCTCCAGTAGTACCTACAGATGGATGTGTTCGTCCAGCAGCCCTGTGCTACTTGTTGTTGGACCTTGAGCATCTATTGAGCTTTAACAATCGAGTAATCTTCGTCAGGATACCAATAAATAAGGGTAAGCTGCCACTTCTGCACTAACCTGACCTGACCACGCCCCCAAAGGACGGCTTGGCCGGCCGACAGAGCACAGCAGAACTTGGAAGGCAATAGGTGCTTTGCAAGGAACACGACAACCTTTGAATCGTGCAAAATGCAAATGTACTAGAATGGAGAATGCAACCCCGCAGCTGCAATGACATCCACTAACTGGTTGCTGGTTTTTCATATTTTTAAAAACTGTTGCTGGAATTTAAGCCATTTCTAATAGAATAACACTCAAAAACCAAACTTCCAGCGACATTCAGATTGCACATGAATTCTTATATGATTACGGCAGAACATACATGAATTCTGTTCGTTCGATGCTGAGGCGCTACAAATCTGCAAAGCAGACGGTTGAACAGGCTGTGAATACACATTCTCAGTGAAGATTGGACCAATTTCACGGATGTATACATCTTCGTGACGTGCATTAGCTACATTCTCTGACACTAGTACAATACCATCCATAATGGCGTCCCCGGTGCAACATGAAATCTTCTGACAGTTGCTATAATTCGCTTCAATCTGTGCCTTCCCTTTCAGCAAGTCCTATTTCATCCATATGTGGATGCCTGGAGGACAAATTGATGAGACAAATAATTGTGAGAATATTGGTCACCCATCATTGGATGATGCTCGTGTCTCCTTGAAATGAAACAGTATTCATATGTGAAGAGCAAGATCATCGTATGGTCTTCAAGAACTATGTCAAGAATGTCATCGACCACATATGCAGACAACATTGTTCGTACAAGAAAGCCCTAGAAACAAGAGAATCCCAGAAATATCAGCACTATTGTTTGTTTGGATCAACATTTGTGGTGCAGCCGAAACCTCCAAATGCAAAAAAAAAGGCTTCCTAGAATCATAGGCATGGTATTCAGGCGGTAACTAAACTTGCTACTGCTACAACTAGTTGCCGCAGGAAGCTTTATTACATTTCCTATATGTCACCAATCATACCAAATTTGCTACTGCTACGTCTATCAGCCGCAAGAAGCCTTTTACATTTAGTACAGTATATGTCACCAATCATACCATTAAAATCAACACAAAGACACTCCAGATTTGGCACAATATTTTGAAGAGGCAGAATCCCTGTCTTTTTAGCAACACTATGGAGGAGAAATGTGTTTAAAGTGGAGACCATGTATACTATTGAGTTTAACAGCTTAAATCAAAGAACTTCGGATGTGCCACTTGAGTGTCGGTAAAAGGCTAATTTTCACTTCACCCTACATTGCTCCTTTTACATGATGATAATCAAAGCAATATAGAATCATGTACAATGTCTGCTCAATTGGCCAGATTAAAAACTGCAAGCTGTTCATATCATAGGAAAACAAAATGCAAAGTAAATCACCATTTTAAATACAAAATGGCAGCAAATTTGGGGGAAACAAGACGGTGGCAAAATTTACTGCTCTAAATAAGCACGAGTCTCCTCTCTCCCTACTAAGGGTCTATTAGTTTAGTGAGCAAAGCTTTAAAAATAACAGTACACATCTGTAGTTCAGGTCATAGGGGAAAAAATATAGTGGCTCTGTGCAGTTCTGGTGGGAGAAATCAAGAACATCATATCAGGAAAACAATAGATTTGCATGTAGGTAATTATTGAGATTATATACAGGAAGATCTGGAGTTTTCATCTCATCATTTTCCCTATGTGACCGAAATAATCGAAAAGCGAAGGATATCGCAATAATATAGAAAATGAATAATCTTACAGAATGCCAATCCTAGAACAAGAGGAACAATCATAAAAGAAAAACTTACAACAATATGTGCAGGCTTCCTTAAACAAGTTGAGCGAACTTTGATTCCTACAATGAACCATAGGTACTAGCCTCAGTTCATGTGCTTCGATTTTGTCTCAGTGCCTCCATTTTTGACAATAACTCCCCAATGCTAGCTACTATCCTAGTTCTCATGCTGAGAAATCCATGATGTGTTCTTTCAATCACTTGGAGTTCCTCAATCTTTCGCTTGCGCTGCTCTTGTAACTCGTTTATGCCAAGATTGTTAATTTGAGTGGCATAGTCTTCCTCAATTCGTGCATTTTTTACCATAACAATACGTCTCAGATTGTCAACCTCGTTACGTGCATCATTTGCACGTTCCTGGTACATATATGCTTCAGCCTGCTTCAACCTGATTAGGCCATCCAGTTCATCAATGGCAGACTTATTATTGATTGTCTGAAACTCAACTTCACCAGATTTTCTATGTGCAGATGGGCTCCTTGTGGTAGAAAGAACAGTTGTTTTGTCTAAAACTGGAAGTCCCTCTAAAGTAAATGGTGCCCATGCTGCCTTTCGACTTGAACTAGGATTCACATCCATAGCTTCAGCGATGCTGCATGGAATGCCTTTCAGTGGTACTGATGGATTGATGCCCAAGTTAGTATCATCATCTGAAATTAGAAAGTGAAGAGTTAGTATGACTTTGTTTGCTGACAAGTGAGAGCAGGTCTTTTACATTTCAACATCATGGTCATTAGAACGTGGATAACAAGAGCTTTTGGTCCAAGGCTTTCATCAAATAGCTTTCATTGGTATGTAGTATGAACTATGAGTTGGTGATAGCACTTTCATTGGTCCCAATTATGTAACTAGAAACCTACAAGCTGGTCTGTTACTCTTGCTTTGTAGATCAAGCAACAAGTGATGGATTCCCAATACTCACTCTTATTTCTCCCAAAGAAAAATCGTCGCATGGAACACACTAAAGCAGGAAACTTAAACAACCTTGGATATGATCGTATTATAATTTAGGAACTATCATGAGTAACTTACCCGTAAAGAATGCAATCACACATTTGACAACTTCAGGATGATAAACCTTGTTTTCCGACTTAACTAGCATCTGCTTCACAAAGTCCCTGACCCTCTTACCCCTCTCATCATCACTTGCAGAAAAAATTCTTTCCACGTACTGTAGCTCTCGAATCAGCATCTCCATCCTCCATTGCCGCGCACAAGTTCGAAATACTTCCTTGACAAAACCAAACATCTCTGATGGATGTCCACACGCTGCACAGTTAAACTGCATCTCTGTAGTGCCATATGCACTTGAAGCACTTTGCCCCTTTCGAATAAGAGAGTGGCGTAGGCCACAATCTGTGTGGCACCAATGAAGACATACATCACAACCAACCCAGCTGCAAGTATTAGAAGCTGAGTCAAACTTTGAGCAGACAATGCACATGCAAGAACTACAGAAACCAGTCTTCCTTTGACAAATTTTACAATCACAATCATCCACTGGCAGAATACTTTGGCACGAGAGATTGCAACATTTCAAGTTGAGAAAAATGTCAACTAAATTAGATGCAGCAACGCTGCTACTTTTCTTTATAAAATACGGAAGGCCAGTCCTTATAGCGACAAGTATCTCCATCAACACCCGCGGGCATGTTCGCAACATATCACTATTCAAGTCAGATCTTTTTTTAAGTGCCTCCTGCAAAGCAATTATTTGCCCTCTTTTATTTGGATCAACTATGATCTCAGAAATGGCCTCCCTCAGATACGTTATAGAATTTTCTGTCATCTCTTGAAGCATTCTTCCTGTAAGATGCAAAGGTTCTGAAACAACCTTGGAAATAATCCTCTCAATGACACCAGCACCATTAATGACAATCTGTTCTCCCTCCTGCCATTCACCTCTTGTAAGGCTGCTGCTACTTCTCTCTCCTGTAAGCTGCCTTCTATGTCTATTATGTTCCAATCCAGAATCCTGAGAACCACGACTATGCGTTGGCGACAAAACTCCTTGGATGTTTGCATGCCTTCGAAAGTCATTGGATATCCCAAGGCTAGGCCCTTTTATCCCAGCCATAGTGTTAGTATCTGGCATATGGTCATTTTGGAGTACTCTCTGAAGGAGTGGTGTAGCACTCCCCTTCTGTGTAGATTCACTAGACAGTAGTGCTTGCCTTCCTGTATAATTGCTCATCTGAGGGAAAGATTTGCTACCTACTGGCTGTTCATAATTGTCTAATGACTGTTGGGTTAGTGAGCAACTAGGATTGTGACCACGTGTTTGAGAACTGGTCAATGATATGGAAGCTGTGAAACCATCTGAATTTGTGTGGAAAGGAGAAGATTGTATTGGCTGAGAGCATGCTGCATGGGCTAGAGAAGCAGTTTTAGGAATTGAACGCTTAAATTCAGAATTCTGTAAACAACCTGACAAGCTCAACGAAAGATCAAGTTTGCCTGGCTTCATTTTGTCATTTTCCTGCTTTACAGAAATAGTTGAAGCCGATGTTAATGTTTCTGTTGGTTCTATGCCAAGCTGCAATGCTGAGTCAAGACCTCTTCCCACTGAACTAGAATGGTCTACTTTAACTTTCTGACTAAGGACATCAGGTGCTATGGCATTTCCTTTATCTTCAGTCATCGACTCCTTTGTCATCAGACTTGCACTGGCAGTGTCTTCCTTACTATCCCCAGCGTGTTCTTTCGTTGATCTGTGGATCATATGGACATCATCAGCTCTGGCCCCAATATCAAATCCTTTTATTTGTTTCTCGGTATTTTCATGCAAAACAGCTGCCTCATTTTCTCCTATCATGGTTTCCTTTGACACACCTGTTTTTTCACATTGATCCATCTTGGATTCCTCTTCTGCAGGCTGAAATCTGACATAGTCTATTGGCTTATCCATCTCTCCAATCACAGTTAATCTTTCAAATTCCTTGCTCTCAGGAGCCTGCAGCTGTAGAGAAGCTATCAACTCTCTCTGCGGTCTAGTGGACGTATTGCTCTCGCCAGTTGAATTAACAGCATTGGTGATTCCTTCTTGCGCAGCTGCCTTCCCGACCGTCCTATCCTCTGCCATATCAGATGAATTACATTGTCCTACTACACCAGTGGTACTGCTAGTTGCATCCATCGTCAACTCTCCTTCATGCACTGCTTCCTTCAGCATACCAGAATAATTGGTCGGTTCGAGAGCATTGATATTATGGGCAGCTTCATCCAGTATTGTCAATTTTTCCTGCGTTGTCTCCCGCAGCGGTTCAGAAGAAGTGTCAGTTTCATTCTGATCAACAGCACTGGCAGTTCCATCATGTTGCATAATTTCTTCCTGAAGAACTTCATGTGGCATACCAGATGAAGCGCTCTTCCCAACCTCATGAACAGCATAGACAGTACTGTCTAACACCAATGCCTCCTCCTGTAGCAGCACTTTCTGCATAATGGGTGAAGTGATCTTCCCGACATCATCAACAGCACTGCAAGTCTTGTGTAACAACACTTCGTCCTGCAATGCTCCTTGACTAGAACTGGATGGAGCACTCTTTCTGACATCACTATCATTCACAGGTTCTTCTCGTGTTGTAGCTTCTTCCTGAATACACTTCCTCAAGACACTAGAGGAATCACTCTGCCCAACCACATCAACAGAATTGATAGTCTCTTCTTGCCTATTCACTTCCTCCTGAATGGGTGAACTCTTCACTTCCTCCTGCATCACTTCATCCTGAATGGGTGAACTCTTCACNNCATCACTTCATCCTGAATGGGTGAACTCTTCACNAATGGTTGAAGTGATGAACCCAAACTTACTAGCATCACTAGTAACCACATCTTGAGCTTGCATTTCATGTCCTCCACCACTGATTTCCTTTACAACCTTCAACGAAGACTTCTCACTCCCTTTGTCAATTGGTTTCCTTGATTCTGCCAGCATACCGTCGATTCTCCTGCCATTCTCCTTCCCTGCATTTTCAAGGTCACCTGCACCAGTCCCTCCCTTACCTTGAGTTCCCAAATCTGCTGGGGCCTTAGAATCCAGTTTCTTCACCTTCGTCTCCTTAGCACGGCTTGGCTCAACCCGCTTCCGATGATCCACAGCAGCAGGTCGAGCCTTGGGCTCGGCATCTGGAGCGACCTCCCCTTCCTCCATCTCACCAACACCATCCATCTGCTTCTTCAATTTTCCTGCCTTCGCGACTTCAAACCTCCTCCTAGGCTCACTAGGCGACCGTGACCGCGACCGCGATTGCGCATCCATCCTGGTGGGTGCCCTGTACTCCTCAAAACACTCCGCGTCCCTCCACCCGCTCCCCGGTCGACGCCACGCCGAGCTGCCATCACCGTCCCGCCGCGAACGGTCACGCTCCGACCGGAAGCCCTTGGGGAACTCCCGACGGAACCCAGAGAAGCTCTCGGACCGGTGCATGGCCCGGTCCCCTCCATACTCACGCGGCGAGGGGTACTCCCGGTACCGGCCGTCGTAGAAGCCGCCGCCGCCGCCGCCGAACCCCTTCCGGCGATCGAACCTATCGCCATCATACTCCCGCGGCGGCCGCGGCGGCGGGGGCCTGCGGTCGTAGAACCGCCGCCTGTCGTCGTCGGGGCCGTCGCCGAACGACCTCTGCCGCTTCATGCTGCCGCCGCTGCCGGAACCTCCCGCCCTCGGATTCACCGAGCAGGGCGCGGCGCGGTGTGGTGCTCAGGGGAGATAAGGAAACCCAGCAGCAGCGCGCAGGGAGAAAGGCGTGCGGGAGATGGCTACCGCTGCCGTCCGCATCCGCGCTGCCGTCCCCTCTCGTCGTCTCTAGCCGCCTCCGCTTGCTTCCGGGTCACTCCTCTAGCTCGCTCCCGGTCGCAGTCAACGGCCGTCGCCTGGATTCGGACCCGGGTCGGAGATTTTCCACCGCCCACCCCCACCGCGGTAACAAATCAATGCCCGAGGTTTCAACTTACCGCCGCGACGGTGGGTAGGGGCAGGGACGCGCGGCACCTCCGTCCCAGTGCCTAGCGGTCGGCGTGCGGCGTGCCACTGACTTTCGGGCGTGCTGCTCGCCGGGGCCCGCCGTCATCGAGCTACCGGGGACCCCGGTACGGCGAATATGAGGTGGAGTGGAGACGTGCAGATGCAGTAGTCCTCGTCCGCTCCACGTGAGAGCCGGTGCGGACTGGCAAAGTGCAGGGGGATCCGGCGAGGGAGGGTCAAACAGGCGGCGCGGGTGCGGGCCGCGGCCGCGCCGGCGCGTGGCGGGAGGACAGGAGCGTGGCCGCGCCGGATAGGTGGCTGTGGTGGTGGGTGTTGTCGAGGTGCGGACGGGGGTTGGTGCTGGAGGACTGGTGAGTGGTGGTGGTGGCCTGGTGGGATGGGATGCGGCGGGGAGCTGATGGCTCGTGTGGCCGGTGGCGGTGTGGGTGTGAACTGATGAGTCGAACTGTCGAAGGGTGGGGGGGTGGGTCAGCTTTTTGACTGCTGCTTCCTAGGTCGGAGAGAAGAGGAATCAGCGCTTGGACCCTTTTGACCTCCACGCATGCGGGCCCTTCATGGCGCGGCGTCATCCGCACTCTATAGCCAGTAGTTTGGGTTGGGCTCTTAGTTGGCGACAAAATCTCTCGGGCGGGCTCTCGGGCCAGATCAAAGCCCACTTATGTTATTATGTTGGACAAAGTCCGATTTACCTCCCTGGATTATGAGCCGAGTCCATCTTTCCTCCTCCAACTTGAAAACTGTTCATTCTGCCTCCTCGGACTCCTAAAACCGGACACAACCACCCCGACCCGGTTTTGTCTGTTTTGGTGAGTGGTTTTAAATTTTTTTTTACTTACAATTTAGTCCTTAGATCTTAAAATGAATATTACTTTTTGTCTGTACCTCCGATTTAGATGATTCTTACGGACACGCGTTCATAACGGTGAGC
>JAZFNS010020007.1:146757645-146768186 GCA_037127165.1 Alloteropsis angusta | reverse complement strand
AAAAAAAAAGATGCTAGCCTACGCCCAGCCGAGCCCGTGCGTTGGCCATGCTGCGCTAGCTCGCCGCGCCGTGTTCGCTCAGGCCTCGCCGAGCCACCCGGCCGCCCGCGCGCTCGTGTCGTGTCGTGGGCTTGTGGCTCGCCGCGCAGCACGCGCTGAGCAGCCGATGACCACCGTCTTCACGGGACAGCATCTTCCTGGAGCTCGACACGCGAGCTGACGTGATGAGAGTTAGTGATCTATGATCTTTCAGGCCGAATAGACCGTGTTCTTGTTGGGCTGAGGCCCAGCGGCCAGCACGTGAAGGAATCGAACACCTACTATAATGGTGCAGATGTGGTGACTGCACGTCTGCACTGTAGCACCAATCCGGTAATCACGTCCACGTTAGAGAATGTCGTTCCCTTATCTCTATCTTTGAATTTGAAAAATAAAAAGAGATAAATCTTTAAAAAACAAAAAGAAACAAAAATACTTCTTATCTCTAATGGCGTGCATTTATTTATCCAACCGAATGGTTGGTTTGTTGTTGTTGATATGTTCTGTAGCTAGTTGCCATGGCCGACGTCTCGATCCACGCAGGCCGCCGCCGTCGACCGGATACGTCGTCGAGGTGCCGGGTGGAGAAGGTGACGGGGACGCACGACTTGGAGGTGTCCAACTACTCGCTCCTCCATGCCCCCATCAAGTCCGCCCCGTTCTCCGTCGGCGGCCACAACTGGGTGATCGAGTTCTACCCCAACGGGCAGTGCATGGACGACTGCTGCTGCTGCATGCGCGCGGCGTCCGCGTACGTGTCCCTGTGCGACGGCGCCGGCGCCGGCGCGGCGACCGTGAACGCCAAGTACACGCTGAGCCTCGTCGGCAGGGACGGCCGGGCGTCGCGGCTCTGGCGCCGCAGGACGTCCACGGCGACCTACGGCTGGCCGCACCCTCGGACCTGGGGCTTCGCCGTCTTCTACGTCAGGCCGCTCCTGCGCTTCTCGGGGTGCCTCGACGGCGACAGCCTCAAGATCCGGTGCAAGCTCACCGTGTTCACGCCGCCGCGCACGGAGGACACCACGCCCACGCCGGCCCCGCCGCCGGAGCTGCCCGGCCACCTCGAGCGCGCGCTCAGGGACGGGAGGGGCGCGGACGTCACGTTCGACGTGGCGGGGAGGGAGTTCCGCGCGCACAGGGTGCTGCTCGCCGCGCGGTCGCCGGTGTTCGACGCCGAGCTCTTCGGCCCGATGGCGGAGAAGGACCCGGGGCGCGTTGTGAAGGTGGTGGACATGGAGCCCGTGATCTTCGAGACGCTCCTGCACTTCATTTACACGGACGCATTGCCGGCCGGTAGCTTCGAGGCTTACAGCGCCGCGACGGCGCAGCATTTGCTTGTGGCGGCGGACCGGTACGGGCTGGAGAGGCTCAAGCTGATGTGCGCGGAGAAGCTGTGCAAGAGCATTGATGTGTCGACCGTCACGACTACGCTGGCCTTGGCGGACCAGCACCATTGCCAAGAGCTTAAGGAAGCGTGCATTGCGTTCATGTCGTCGCCCAAAGTGTTAAGGGCTGTTGTGGGGACCGACGAGTTCAAGCACCTCATACGGAGCTGCCCCCAGCTGATTTCCAGTCCATCAGTGGAAAGGAAGTAGTAGCCATCGTCAAGAATAGACGACCTTTGTGTTATACCATGACAGTTTTCTGTGCGTAAATCAACTCATCTTCGTGGATTGTGTGTGCGACGTAGGTATCTTGTATGAACATTTGGTAAGATAATGACATGCATTTTAATACTTCATCATTATTCAGACTGATTTGTCGATGTTGAAACTTTTTTTAAAGAAAATGGCGAAGTTCCTGGTACATAGGATGGTAGGAGTATCGAAAGTTGTGGAAATTTAGCAACGAGTTGTCATAATACTAGCTGATATATGGATTGTTGTAATATATATACAGCAAAGCAATGGGAATTATCTTTCAAAAAAGAAGGGGCAGACTAGTCTTCAGGTCTTCAATTGACTGTGTATCTATCAAAATTCAAAGGGCGACAATGAATGGAATTCTCCAGTTCAAAAAAACAATGAATGGAATTCTAAGACGCCAAGGTGGTGCTCGGGCAGTTGTCGACGCTGCAGGCCAGGACGTCGCGGTAGTCGCGGGAGACGGTGAAGCTGTCGTGCACGCTGCCGTCCCGGCTCTTCTTGTACTCGAACAGCAGCGTCGTGTGGTTGAACGCCGTCAGCTTCACGAAGCCGTAGTCCCGGTCCTGCGCGTGGCTCCACCGCGCCCGGGCGGCCGTGTATTCGGCGAGGCTGGCGCCGCCGCCCCCGACCACCACGTGCGTCGTCGCCGTGAAGGCGCCGGTGTAGTGGTCCGACCCCTTGGCCACGCACACGTTCTGCGTTTCACACAACGAGAGATCATATTCAGCAAAGTGAGCATTTGACTAGGCTAGTGGCACGAGACAGAAGATGTGAGCGGCAAACCTCATATACTGGGCAGGTTCGTTCGTAGCCGTGGACGTGGCCGTACATAGCAATGTCGACCTTGTACTTCTGCCAGAGTGACTGGAGGCTCTCCCGTCCCATGGGCTCCTCGCTTGTTCCTTCGACGGCGTAGAAGGTGGCAGACGAGTAGCCGAGAACACGGTGCGCGAGGAAGATGAGCCACGGCTGTTTCTGCCGATCAACAGACGACAGGCAGTGCTCGATGAACTTGTACTGCTCCGTGCCTCGCCTCCAGTCCAACTCAGTGTTGGCTATGCAGAAACGGAACATTCCATAATCCATTGAGTACCTACAAATACAAAGTTGAAGTGATGTTTGATGAGAGCTTCTGGAGACAAACAAGAAAGATAAGAAATGCCATAACTATTTTCAGGAAAATCAGACAGACAACGATGCAGCTATGTGCCATGAACTGAAAGCTTCAATAATACATTTGTTAATTTCCACCAATGAATAAGTTGCTTGCTGTGACCTACCAAAACATGAAACACGGCTACTGAGGGCCATTTGTTCGATATTCCAAATGTTTCATGTTCAGAAAATATCCAATAACCCATTTGTTCTATGCTCCTAAGGGATATTCTCCTGTTTAGTCTTTTTTACGAACAAAACTCATTATATTTGACCATGTTTCATGTTCTGTTTTGACCAAATTTAGAAAAGAAAATGGTATACCAGAACTGCTCACGGTTTTCTGCTGGCACATAGAACATGTTTTGAGCTGGTACTCCGCATTCACCACCAGAGTCCAGATTCTCATAGAACGATCCTGATCCAGGCCAATCTCTTTCGTGGTTACCACTGAAACCACCATTAGTAGCATTAGAAACATAGAAATAACTGTCTCATCTCATTACCACTTGTTTGGAATAATGGACCAACCTCCCAACCATGTAAGGCACTGTAGAAGCAATCGGTTCAACCTGTGCGGTGAATTGATCCCACTGTGATAAATAGCCATTGGCATAGGTGATGTCTCCAATATGGAAAACCATGTCAATATTCTTCAAGTCTTTCATTAGCTGGCTCGTTGTGTTAAGTGAACCAGGCTCAAAGTCATTGAACTCATTTGAACCATCAACCTCAGCCTGTTAAAAAAGTTCAAGTGCCATAGTGTCACGCAGGAAAAAGAAACTCCAACAACTTCTTTAAAAGGAATACATCTTACTGTACTAAGCAAACAAAATCAATCACTTAGCAGGCCACTAATTCTCCCCATTCTTTTTCTTGTTTATTAGTATGATTTGAGGTGATAACACTTATAATTAAGCTAATTTTTATTAGGCTAATTGAATACATGGAGGAGGTAATAGCAATGGAAATCAGTGGATAAATTCCCAGCTAACAAGAAAGCATATATAAGGACAATATTAAAAGTCAAGAGATGCTAAATTGGGCTTCGGCCAATAGCTCCATAGCTGTGCAGTGACATTGATCTACTAATTCTGTCCCCTTGGGTCGAGTTTTTTTATCCACTAGTTCTATCGGATGTTTTCATACAATATAGTAAAAGGAAAAGGACCTTGCAGATTAGACATCTAATTCACACCTTTCCCATATCCCCAAAAATTACAACACGTTGCAAAGAGTCTTCCCCAGGATAAGGAGGTGCTTTGAAGCTATTCTGATGTCCCCAAACAATAGAACCATTAAATAGCCGATGCCCAATTTGGTATGTATACCTGAAATTCAAACCCATATGTAAAACTTGTCACCCCTTGCATTAGCACAACGAGATAAGTAACAATAAGAACAAAATGAAGATGAAGAAAGAATATGGGAAATTTAATTACATGACATTGGGCCATAACTCCCTGAGAAAACCTGTGTGTATGAAACCAGGATCACGCCAACCAACAGTCCTTGCAGGCGGACCTGACATAAAACCATCAAGATTCATTGTGATGTTAATGCTCTTCTTGGGTTATAGCAACATTCATGACTAATTGGGTCTCGATGGAAGTGGAAACATCAGTCACAATTTGCTTTGGAACACTGAAACACTAAATCTAAATGCACAACATAGGAATTATTGGACATTGTGATCTTATCCAAAAATAGATCCCTACATTTCAGAAAAAAAATGAGGATACAAACTTCTATTTGCAGGACACGGTATGAAAATTACTAACCACACATGGTGTTGCGACTAAAAGTAAGGGTTCCTGCAGGAGAAAGGATTTGGATTTGCCCTTGTATGCCCCATCTGACAAATGGTGTAGCCTCATTGGTACCATAGCCACTTGTCCATGTCACTGTCATCTAGAGTCAGTAAGAAACAATAAAAAATCTTGAAGATCTAGTGCAATTTCATTCATGAAACAAGTTATGTACACTTTTCCTTAAAAACATGGATAACTAAACAGTATCAAAGGAAAAATTTAGAAGTGCTCATCAAATGAGAACTATCTCAAATATCCCAAAGTTCCTGTTTCTGTTACTTAAAGTTATTGGCAAACTATGATTTCATCAAAACAGAATGTTCCCATAGACCTATGAAAAAAGTGCACAGGAGAAATAAGCAAAATGTGTCATCTATATGAATTTAATAACTTTTCTTCTGTGGGTCATATAATATAATGCCCACTTAATGTTCTCTTCACCACTTACCAAAAGAAACATATGAAAATAATACTTACTTCATTCCAGGATTTTCCCTGTGCTAGCCGTGGGTACACAGGAGCCTTTGGGTTGATGAAAGTAACACTCTTTGAGTGCGCAATGAGCTTCGGCTGTAGTATTGTACAAAAAATGCAGGAAACTGAGAATGTTAAAAGGTCTGGAAGCATAACTAGTGATATACAAATGATAAATTACAACCTAAACTCTAAAGCAAGAAGGTTCTCTTTTGTTTTGAATAGAAAAGAAGGCGCCGTTGCTAAAATCCTAGGTTAGAGACCATGTCTAGTGATGTGTGACATCTAAAAACTACATAGTTGGAATTTGACAGTAGAGGTTGTGCTCTAGAGCACCTTACTTGGCAGCAAAAATGCTATGATTTCTACCTTTTGCGACCTTCAATTTATCTAATAAGTCTTATGATGAGGATTAATATTATGATTTCAGCAAGCAACATTGCTCATGTACTGTGTCAACAAAGGACAAGAAAATTATTATACTATTCATTGACATAAGCACCTTAGCAAAGGGGGCATATGAAAATGCATATGCAATCCTTGACTTGGTTAATAACTGTGTTCGAGGTGGGCTGTCTGTCAGAATAAAAGATAAAATTGACAGGATCTGCGGTACTAATAGTTATGTGCAAAATCGAAAGGTCTAAGTTTTGACACCCAACACAGTTCAATAGATTGACTAACACAAAGAAGAGTTTTGTACATACATTTGAGAGGCCACCAGAAAACAATGCAAATGAGAAATCCTCTCTCTGGTTTATCAGCTGAAGCCTCAAAGATCCCTTTCCAGTGTTTCCGTAGTCACGACTCGTGTAATTTGCAAATTGGAACTACCAAAACATGACGATTCCTTCAGCATGTGTTTAGATAAGGGTTCTCAAGTCACATAAACTTCACATGGAGAAGGCTCACAGGAAACCAACCTTAATAGGAGCTGTGCATAAAAGAGGGGGCTCCACCCATTGGTTCTCTGATGGACAAATGGAATCACTGACAAATCCAAGGAAACAAAATACACAAGTTTCAGACCAGCTTTCAGTTCAGCTACAAGAAGCACATTAGTCTACCAAAGCAAATGCCAGATATGTGGATCAGTTTATACTTGAAATTAGCAGGAGAGAAGACTCCAATCCAGTCATCCTTTGAAGGTTTGGGGTTGCTGTATGTGACGGTCACCCATTCTCTGTCCTTCACCTGCAAGAAATGAGGCATCATATAATCTGATTGTGAGCCCCCATGTAGTAATTAATGTTAAGCATGTTTATGAGCTCTGAGTCTTTTCGGTTATTTTGTAATCACAACAATGTAAGGATCTGCATGCTTCTTCTTCTTATATGACATAGCAGTGCTCCTGCTACCTTTTCAAAAAAAGGAAAAAAAACTGATTGCAGCAGAGCAAACCATAAGAAAGGGCCTATGCTGCAAAATTCAAGGGCATTAGAGTATTCGAGACGTAGATTGCTAATCTACTGCAAATTTTCAGCGTGGATTGCGGCGAAAACCTCAACCTACGGAGCACGCCTACTCGGAAGAGCTTGGAGCACCTCAAGCTTAATAGCCATGAGCTCATCACCGCGGGGGCGTCGAAGCGATGCGCCACTAAACAAGGACGCTTGAGGCGCGATCGTTNTCAGAAGGCTCACCTCCAGGCCCAGAAGGGCCGGCGACGCGTCGACGAAGGCGCCCGGCTGGTGCGCGACGGTGGCGCGGTGGATGGCGATCCGCGACAGCGGCTGCTCGCCGCCTCCCGCCGCGGCGCTGGCGGCGGCGATAAGGGCGACCAGCGCATACACCGCCACCGCCGCCGCCGTTCTGGACAGCGGCCGCATCATGCTCGCTTGCTCCAAGCAGAACTCGTCTCGCTTTCTGTATACCAGTGTGGAATTAAAGTGACGCAATAGATTACGCAACACTGGAGTGACTTCTAAGCTACAAATAGAGGATAGCCTGGCACGCGACCTGCAAAAATACTGCTTATTTTACACAAAATAGTGAAATACATAGCTTTTTTTAAGGGTTATGATTTTATGAAAGCGTGCACAGAAAATGTCATGGGGTTTCATAAGATAAGGGTCGATTTTTTTCGTAAGAGACTAGCTAAGAAAATCGTATTCAAAACTAGTCCATGTGGACCTCCAATTTTGTATTTAGGTTGGGAATCCTTGGTTAAGTTAATCCTGGAATATCCGGTACAGTATTTGGATCTGATCTGATTAGCTTAGACTTGGAGGGTTTCAGTGGCCTTCTTGATGCCTGAACGCCTGCAGGTACTTGTTCATAGACCTCGTGCTCTGCAACTCATAAAAGAAAAGAATTATAGTACTATAGTATTGATTAAAAGAGAAGTGCTTTACAAGGTGTAAGAAATAAAAAGGCAAAGAAATAAAGAAACTTATATCAAAGTGCTTTACATGGAAGACTACCAGACTAGGCCTTCATCAGGTCAAACATGCCAAATTAGAGTATTTTAGCATTCAAATTAACTTTTAGTACGTTTTTATACTGCCATTCAGCTTTCGTTTAGGTAAGGGATGTTTGTTGGCTTTTATATCATGATGTTTTTGGTTCTTCAAGACAATTTGTTCTGATTTATGGTTTGAACTAGTGGGGAATAGTTTATTTTTCTGAAGTCAGCATTAAATGGCTTGCTTCTGCGGAGCTCTATCCCCAATGTATAACAAAAACAAATCAAATGGCTGGCTGCCGTTGTCCAATTGCCACCGTCCATTAAATGAGCAAATGACCATGCTGTTTGCTTCCACAGCCTCCAATTTTGAGCAGTTCAATGATCAAATCGTAGTCAAAAGAACAAACAAGTGGCTGGAGAATTGAGGGGAAAACATTTGCTACAAAGTTCATTAATCTGTGCAAAAATGCCATATTGTTCCCTTAGAATTTGGATCCAGTTGACAATTTAACAGTATAGCTGATTACAGTAGGTTGTGATGAATACATATATACCTGATCTGGATTCTGGACACCTCTGAAGACATGTTAAGGAGAAGATGAATCTTTGAACCCCTTCTAGAAAAAAAAACATAGCAGCTGCCAATCTGTCATGCCATTGTCCTTAAAAAAATATGGAAAGAGTTCAGCAAGCCACTACCACATCAATTCCGAAACAACAAATCATCATGTCTAGTCAAAAACAGCCCGCGGTTCTTTTTGACAAAGTTCGGATTGAATACAAAGGTACAAAGGAATATCTTGGCACGTTAGCATTACTACTGAACAAGAGCAACAAGCTCCATCACCCTTTTGATTGGGAGAAATAACACGGCAGGGAACATCCTTATCTGCCATTTCGATTTCACGCTAGACTATACACTCAGTTTCTATTCTGAACAAGGAGTTAAATTGCCTTTAGGTATGCTGTCTGTGGCATCAATATCATCTTCATCATCATCTCCATAATCCATAAGCTTCAGCAGAGTATCTAAACATGAACAATAAAGATAGTAAGCAAGTTAGCAGAGTTAAAGCATATTTTGCAAACAAACTAGTGTATATTACCAGAAACGGGTGCGCCTTTTGGTTTTTCCTCGGGCTCCTTTGGTGGTAGTTGAGATGGCGAGGCTGATCTTGTATCCAAGGGACTTGGAGGTGCCATCAGCTCCTTTGAAGCAAATGTCTTGTTCTCATTTTTTGTCAACATCTCATTTGAAGGAAATTTGGGTGGAGGCGGAGGCATATTCCTGGGTGGTGGAGGTGGCATGTTTTTGGGTGGAGGCAGCAGCATGCTCTTCAAGGGTGGTGGAGGCGGCGGCATGCTCTTCAAGGGTGGTGGAGGCGGCGGCATGCTCTTCAAGGGTGGTGGAGGAGGCGGCATGCTCTTCAAGGGTGGTGGAGGCGGCAGCATGCTCTTCAAGGGTGGCGGCGGCATCTTATTGGATACCGAGACATGTGATTGCATATTCTCTTGGTCTGGCAGAAGCAGTCCATTTGATCCAGGCTGAACTTTATTTGGAGGCACAATTGATGAACCGCTAATATCACCTAAACTATCTGAACCTGTCTTAACAAATTTGGACCCCTGTTGTGAGTTCTGGAAAGATGAAACAAAACAAAGAACACTCATCCATCAAATTTATGTGTCAACATAATGGCGCGTATGAAGAATAAAATCAGCAACAATTTTGCACAAATATATGCATATTTTATATGAAAGTACAATACTAGTTATTATGGTTCTTAGCAGATTCAGAACATAACAAAAGCGTGTGTTCTAAGAAATGTGAATCGTCTTGAGACTGCATAACTAAGCGTCTAAGCCAAGATGTTTCACATTAAAGGACTTTTCGCAATATGCGTGTTATTGCTCAGAACTTTCACCGAGCGAGGAACTTTTGCAAATGGAAAAAAATTAAGGAGAGGAAGAAATAAAATGTACCATACCTACTAACAAGTAACAAGACTATATTAACCGATCAACTAAATAATAAGACCACATGAACCAACCAATTTCAGAACCTAAGGCATGCTAGCAATGCTATTCAACACTAGTGAAATCTGTGAGTGAGCACAATCAGACTAAATGGCTTAAATCTTAATTTTCTGTAAAAAGTAACATGGTATTCAAAGAAGTCTGCATCTTGTCAAATAAACTCCACCACTAATGCAAACGCCGACTTCTCTCAAAGCCTGTGAAAAACACCCATATATATCTATTACCACCTGTGAGCTTCAGACAAGGTCAGAGAAAATACCTGGAACGAAATGAAACGTCAGAAGCAATAAAAAAACAATAAAAAACTAACATGGGCAATCAATTCTTGTTTTTACTACTATTGTGAAATTTGGATTTGTAGTCTTCATTAATAGAACTGCAAGAATTGGAGAAAGCAAGGATATTTCAAAGCAAGTTTATAAGGCTCTAAACCAGGGCTATAATCAGATCAATATATTCTTTCTTACTATATATGTATAAAACCTATGATCATGAATTGCATGGGGAACATTTGCTATGTGCACCAGAGCCCCCAGATAATCAAAAGTTTTTCCTTGTCTAAAGGCACAATGAACAAAAAGATCATTATCTTTCAGACAACAATTTTGAAATCACACTTGTAAGTAGATGTCGCAATGCCATACAAAGTTTTTCTTATAGTTGACAGAGCAACAATGTATATTAAAGTTCCAAGAAAAATCAAATATGTCAGGGACATGTGACATTGAAATTGCCTTTGTGCAGATAAGCATCAATGGACTCATCAAAGATGGCAAAAGCCAAACTGAGAAATGAGATAGCAAGAAAGATGAGAAGGGAGGATGCCATAAAATCAGGATAGGCGTCTACTGGACACCTCAGGGAATGAAGCGATGGTCTCGAAATTTATGACAATGAATTGCATGGGAGGTAATACAGAGAAGGAGGTGGATACAGGGAGCAGGAACAGCAGAAAAGGTACAAAAGAAG
>JAZFNS010020007.1:146539554-146551786 GCA_037127165.1 Alloteropsis angusta | reverse complement strand
GGGGAGGGGAAGGGTGCAAGCAGAAGGGAAAAGGGAACGTTGGGGGCGTAACGGCTAGTTTCTTCCGAGGCGCTCCGCCCGAGGCGTTCGAACTTCGAACAGGGGAGCGCATTTGCACTTGCGTCTCCTTGGACGACTGGTGCCTTTGACATGTGGGCTCCAGGGCTCGTGGGCCCGTCTGTCATCCGAGTGCCCTAGTTCCCCGTGTGTGGCACTGTGGCGGGACCGGTGTGGGTTGTCGACGTGGAGGCTGGCGTGGACAAGCAGTGATCACGGCAGGGAGCCAGGGATGACGGAATTGTCACGAGTTTTTATAGTGTTTTTTTTTATTTCTGTCAGGATTTTAGCTATGGCTGACAACTTGACATGAGACTCTGCAGCGTTGCTTGTGTATCACTGTATCAGAACGTGCAACGATGCGAATGAAAACTGAAAAAGCAGGAACGAGCTCAACATTGGGGCCTCCACTTGGTATACGATGGATGACAAGGTAGACTGCAAGAGATGATGTGTGCTTCGGACGTGATCGTGCCTCGTGCGAACCGCGGCCACGATTTTCCCAGCGTGATGATGTGTGCTTTACACCGTTAAATTGCTATGCATGACAGTATGCACGCACCGTTCGTTTACGTTTTGTGCACAAGAAGAGGGAAAACAGAGTAAAGCCTTTCGGCTTCTGCCTCTCGACCAAAGAAATTTTCTTGAGAAATTTTTGGTTGACAGGAAGCACAAATTAACAGGCGCACGCAGAGGCGGAGGAATTCCGGGCGCGGAGAGGGATGGTGGAGACTGGAGAGGGTAGAAGAGCAGCGTCACATCGCCTCGTCAGCCGTCGCCTCGCCGGCCGCCGAGGAACGCGCCCTTGATCTTCCGGAAGAGCACCTTGGGCGCCGCGAGCCAGCTGCCCGCGGCCCTGCGCGGGCGCCTCGCTCCCCCGCTCCCGCTCCCGCCGGCGCCGGCGCCGGGGACGTTAAGCAGCCGGTTCAGCCGCACGACCATCGCGTTGAGCTCGAACGAGTCGTACAGCGTGCCGCGCTGCCCACCGACCACCACGACGGCCACGCCGCCGCCGCCGTCGCGCTCGGTGCTCCTCGGCTGCTCGCCGCGCCCGTGGCCGCCGCTGGTCTTGTACACCGCCGTCCCGCGCCCCGCGCCGCGGAGCTTGACGTCGTCCGGAAACATGCCCGGCCGGCCCGCCCGCGCGCGGAGAGCTTGAGGTCGTTACAATCTGTGTGAATGTGTGATGGTGCTCTCGTTGCATTATTGCGGTCTTTTACGGTGCACCCCGCCCTGTCCTCGCATCATCGCATGATCCGCGATGCTTGCGAGAAGGAAGCGGACAAAGGGACGTGGGTTTGTATGTAGGCGAGCGTTGAGTACAAGACAAGAGGCACGGGTCTGTATGAACGAACAAAATACAACGTCCTCCATCTTGTACCGATTGTACACGGCCAGGGCCAGCACGTCGTCGAACCGTTTGATGCAATGATGCACGTACGATGGGGCACACGAACCTGACCGCACCCATGAGCACCGGGTACGACGAGATCCGACCGACATGTGGTTGCACCTTGCCCCGACCAGGTCGTTGGCGGCGGCGCACGCCTGCACGGTGGGACCTGTCCTTAGTGTCCTAGTTGTCCAACACCCGTCGCCGGGCTCCGGCAGGGCGGCAGCCGTGGCTGCGAGGCGATGCTCGGGAGTACCAAGCTCCCGACCCCGCGACCAGTCGACCACGATTGAACAGCCTCGATGCTCGCAGGAGTTCATCGCGGATGAACTCTGCTCTGGATACAGAAATCAAAAGCGCAAAGGAAACTTTGTGGTGCTTGAGTCCAAAATTTGGAATTCGACAAAGCACACGCCGGTCAGATATATTCTGATTCCCTTTCAACTAATTTGGGCCTGGTTGTTATACAACACTTGAATTCGAAGGTTTTCTCAACTAAATACAAGGATCTTTCTATTTGCTCTAAAATGCAAGACAACAGATGCAGAAAGACGGTCCCAAAATGCAACGCCATCTGAAAGCATTGCAGTCGTGCGGTTCCACTGGCCGACTTCTTGTTTGGGTATCACTTGCCCAGCAGCCGGCGTCCCCGCTGGTTCGCACCTTTCAGTCTGAAATTCAGTTCATCGACGTCGTCGCTGAAAGGAACCAGAGCTTTGTTTTGCCTGCAAGCAAGATAAGAGTCTCCGTGAAACTGTATAAACAGCAGAGAGCACTTGCATGATTGTACTTGAGTTGCATTTATATGTGGTTGTGACCATAGTGTCTCCCTTTGCTTAAGAGTGTTGGATCAATTACCTATCAATTTCTGTGCCCATATCAACTGCCATTTCCTTGAGCTGTCCCAATGTGTTACTCAGATCGGAAAGCGCATCATCCTGCTTTGCTTTCTCAGCCTAAAGGGGAAAATAAGAAATTAATGTCAGCAATTTAGCATGAGCGGATGTCACTCGGTTCCATAGCTCAGACTTCATAGGCAGGTCTGAAAACAGACCTCAATTTTTCCCATCGCAGTTGCAGGTGTGGTTTGTACAGGACTGGGAGATTCTTGACGTGTTGGGGCAATTCCTAACCTCCACCTCTGTTCCATGTGGTTTGCCATCCTAGCAGAGCTGTTATCTGCAACGATTCAAAAGGATTAGCTGGCAAAAAACAAGTCCATCAAATTATTCATAATATATAACAACATACTTTCTGAGACTGGTCCTTTTATCTGTTGATTTCTCTTTGGCCGCCATGCCTTGGAAAATAGCCCACCAAGACTTCCCAGGAGCTTCTCACTCTAGAGATAACATAAATTTGGGCATATTGTTGCAGTGAGATCAGACTAATATCACATAATACAGCTTGATAGACAAATATATGGAAGTAAACAATTTTTCTACATATATCTATATATATGTTGACCTCACCAAAAAATTCAAAATGAAATCATCAACACAATCATGACTAATCAACAGGAGGGTAAACATGTACAATAATACCACTATGAATGTCTGGTTTGCTAAATCCTTAGATTACAAATATTAGCATCAATCCGATTGATAATTACCATGCACAATCTGGCCCAGTAACATGTAATTCAAGAGGTACAGAAACAAAAAGTGCAAGGGGGTTACATATCGTATTCTGATAACTGAAAAGATGTATCTATACAAAGTCAGGGATAGTTTCTGTTTAGAAGCTGCATGCCCATCAATGTAAGTCCTTACACAAGGAGTTCATAGATCTATGCGTCTCCATCAAATATTACAGAAAGGACGATGTGTGGACAGGTGGCTGATGACTGAATCTTAGTACTAACAAATCAATATCATAGTTAAGCTAAAAAACTACTTTGTGAGAATAGTTGTTGGAAGAAACTATTTTTACTTGGGCTATCCAATATCAGCAGATAGAGAACTTACCACAGTAAGGTCATGCTCAATGTCAGCTGCTACTTGATGAGCCCGGTTGATCTGCTCACCTTGACGGTGCAAAGTTAGTAGAGTTTGTGTAGCATCTTCCCTGATGGCTTCAGCAGCCCTTACACAATCAGTTACTTTGTGTGTCGTTTCTCGTGCTTTAGTTATAGCATAATCTTCCAACTCTTGCACAGATTGATCAGTGCGTCGCACTGGGACAGACTGTGCCCTTGATGGCCTCGAGGGTACCTCGGAATCAGAATCAGAATCGAAGGGATTTGTCCTGTGGGCAGGAGTGCACATTGAGTTTTGCTTCTTATACATTGGCACTGACATCTCACTTATTCACTTCAAGCACTGGACTGACAGCCAGATATCTGCAAAGGAAAGGAATGTATCAGGATTCAGGAATCAGGAGAAAAAGTACTCAATCAGGTGGTGATGTTCAATCTTCTGAACAAGAAAGTGGTTGGTTAAATAATATTTTTGTGAGCAGACATAACAAGTGAAGGATAAAAGCCAGAACTAAAAATCAGATGTTGAATTAGATAACATCTGGATACTCAGTAGAGGAGTTTATACAACTACACAAAACCACATGAGGTGTTGTACACCAAGATCTAACTTCCCATGACTAAGATCATGTCTTCTTGGTATACTTAATACTCGCAAATCTTTGAGTCCTGACAGCAGTAACAGCAAACTACAGCTTGACAAATGACAATAGAAAGAGTAATCACAAGCGGAATATCCCTAATAATACTATGACCTGGAAATCAACAATCAAGAATCCTGCACAGTACCAACGGGCATCTGGGGCTTGATCGACAATACCAGATCGATTAATAGTTCATCCCGACACCAGAATCACAGGTGCGCTATCTGCCAACACCAACAGAATATCTAAGGGAGTGTTCCAGTACCAAGACAAACTCATAAGTCCATATTATGATAGTAACACGGTGTTCTAGGTTTATTGTGTGTTCGGTTAGTAGGTTGTGTACATTATTAAACACATCACGAAAACCTCAATTCAGGATCTAAATCTAATCTACCGAGTTCCTGATTCAATCAAGCCCACACCAACAGCCACACTCGCCCATGGCTGGGAATCCGATTGCGGGGCAACAGTGGCGGAGCGGAGCACGCTTTAAATTATAGTTGGGGCAAACATGTGCGACAAAACTCGCAGTAAAAAAGATCATGTACACATGCCACACATTTTCTCATTGAAATCAAACAAATAAGAGTACAAACGATTAACAAATTGATGCTTAAAGATTGAGGATGGTACCTCCTATAAAAAGGCAGCAAAGTCTTTTAATGCCACAATACAATTCATTAATTCAAAACCAACCAGGATCCAATAACTAAAATAACCAACCTTTCGATTTCAAAAATAAATCACATAATTTCCTATTACCAACTTTAGTACAAACAACATGCTAACACAATGCCTGTCCAATCCTGTTAAACCAGAAGATTTTACAACTTTGGAACTGTGAGTTTCCTCTAATTCATACAGCATCTTTCAGGTATATCAAGAACTCTGACAGAACATACTGCGCAAGGGGCTGGACAGGGCTCATTGCCTGGGAGGCGCCGCGCCCATCGGCTTCCCGTCGGCGCGAGGGGCCGCACGGGCCGCCGAATCGGCGAGAGGGACGGACCGGGGCCGGGAGAAGGGCGTACCTGCCGCGTTCGGTGCAGGGGGGACTCGGGCTCCTAGATGTNGGGAGGCGAGAGGGGAAGGAAGAGGACCGGAGCAGCAGTAGCGCGTACCTCGTGGATCCGGCGCCCCCGCCAGTTGCCCGCGGCTCCGCGCCCCGTCCGCGCAGGCGCGTCTGCGCTTCCGCGTGGAGTCTGCCTGTGAGGGTCCGCTCGTCCTCGCCACGATGGGAGAAGTGGAGAACGGTGTGCGGCGGCAGCGAGGTAGAGACAGGTCCGAGCGAGGGAGCGGGGCAGCGGTCCTCCGCCTCCGACTGCCGCCACGGATTGCTTCGGGAACGGATCTGCCACCGCTCCCCTTTCCGCGTCCGAGAAGAGAACCGGAGAAGGGCGGCAAGGGGAGAGCGCAAGAGCCGAGAGCCCGAGAGGAATATGACCGTTGTGGTCGACGGGGAGCGAGAGAGGGCTTTGCCGTGTCCTAATAACGTGCGATTTATATAGCCGCTGCTGCGTTAACTCGTGAATCGGCGGGGTTCATATTTATTAGTAATCCGGTGCACGGTGTTTAGTTGCAAAACATATGGCTTCCGAGGGGTTGACAGAGATTAAATCTCGTACAGATCCGGCCCAACTAGAGCACTTGTTTGCAGAGCCAACAAATCCACGCACAAGAGACCGGGTTGTTCAACAACGCCTTCATGATTGCATCATCACCTTGATCATTATTCATTACATACAGAAGGTCCTCAACAAGGTCCCTACCTATAGCTCAGGATCGGCATCAACGCGTCAAAACTCAAATCTCATGACAATAACAGCTTTTATTACATGACCCTCGCTAGCATATGGAAAAAAATGCTCAGGCCGGGAACAAGAACAATGCGCACATGCTACAGGCTACAGCAGATCATCAACCGATGGCAGGAAAACACCTACGGATTTACATTATCATGCGACCGGAATCACATTTTCTCGAGCAGATGATGTTTCCAGGGACAGGGATGAGATATTCCTATAAAGAACAAGTGAGGCAACAAATCAAAATGGCGAACTACTGCTGTACAAATTCTGAGAGGAAGGGGGAACTGCTAAATCTTTCACGGTTGAAAGAAGCCTCTGCCTCTGGCTCAGATAAGGTCCTGGCCACTAGCAGTGTCACTTCCATCTTCGCTAGAACCCTTTCCAAACACCTCTTCAATTACATTGTTTGTCGACAGAAAATCATGCTTATCCCACCCTGTAGTGAAACCAAACTCCCAACCTTTTGTGTCGCAATGGTCACCGAAAAACCCATGTTCTGCATCACCACCAAAACCATCACTCCTGTAGTGGTGGTCTTCAGCAATACCAGGTGTCCCACCTTCAATGCCAACCTGATGAGCCTCAAATGATGTGCACGAGTCATCTTGTGCATCTGCATCTAGCTTGAACGTCTGTTGATTATGATTCATAAACGAAGCCTCTGACAACATGCCACCACTCTGCACAACATCATGCCTATCTCCATTGTCATTATCAAGCTCATCCTCGTCCTCAGAATCTTCATAGAAACCAACCTCTGGAGGAACTCGATTGCATGCGACATCATCTTGATCAGTAAGGGACTCAGTTGGCAAGTATTCACCAGCCCTCCCTATGGCTGCGAACTCGCCATCATCAGCTGCTTGCCATTCGTCATCGTCACTGTCAATGTTAATTGGATCAAACCTGTTCTGTTCAGCTCTCTTCCTCAACATGAAGACATTGAAGTAGTAGCTCACTAGTTCTTTGCTGGACTTGGATGGGAAGGCAAGAGGGAGTTCGTCCCAAAAGTTTCTGCGCAGAGAAGCAGGATTTGACAAAACCACTTCCTGGAACAGATGCTCCTCCTCTTCAGTCCATCTTGAGGCAACCTCCTCTCCCATATCATAGAACCCCAACTCCCTGAAGGTGTCCACACCAGCAGAAACCTTCAGCTTCTCTCTTGCTTCCCTCACATGCTTCCTCACACAGTTGATTGAGTCTTCATCAAGACAATCACAGCCTGCCTTGCAGTGAACTGGTTTCAGCATCGAAGACAATTCATCAGCACCTGGCATTGGCATGACACTGTTTCTGATCCACTTGTTACTGTCGTCTTCTTCTGTTTTCCCACCAAATGGCCTACACTCAGGTAATTCAGCCTGATGATTTGGCCCAATAGGAACAGGTTTCCTTGCGGGGCAAGGACCAACAGATTGATGAAAGCTGGCAGGCCATAGATCATCTTCAATGTATGTATGAGAAAGTGAAAAATGCACAGGTGAATCTACACCCTCATCTTCACTTTCCTCGCTCTCATATATCGGTGAATCAATGCTTCTTTGATATGATGTGTACGTCGGATACTGATGAACATCTTCATCAGCAATTGCTGTACTGTACTCCTTAGGTATAACTGGAATAAACAGAGTGGAAGTCTATTATCTAACTGTCAAGGAAAACAAGTTTATTGGTAAAGAGAGGTTGAGTTGAATTCCTTACTTTGATCTTCCTGCTTCTGCCGTTTGCATTCAACTATGTCAGCCATGTCACTGGATGCATGTCTCTTGTTATGATCCACTGTAGTCTCTTCTTTGACACCACTTGCCACCAGTTGTGACTTAACATCAGCATTGGCTAGATGAACACCATGCACCAAGTCTTCATCGAATGGGCCAACCTTTTCATCCCTTTGACAAACTTTGGGACAAACTAAACACGTATTAGAGTAAAGCAAGCATATTATAAAAGGCAAAGAAAAGATGCTCGGTCATTACCTGCAATCTGACATTTCTCAGGAAGGAAATTTGGACGACCATTATCTGCTCCCCTCATATGGCCACATGCAAGCTGTTCAGAGTGGTGCCTGACAAAAGCCTCACTGTTTTCCTGATGCAGCATGCTTGTCCTAAGAGGATACAGAACGAAATTGATTACAATTATGGTCTACTCAGTAGCAAACAGTCACTCAAGACTAAAAGCATAACAGCAATTCAGGCGGAATGATAAATGGTTTAAGCTATACAGGCAACATCAACAGCTTATTCAGGTCTCTAGAGACCAAATACAATGCAAATGTTCGACTACCGAAATGGGCACAAATGAATTCACGTCTCTAGCGAGTTAGCCACATAATAAAGTTTTTTTGTTCATGCAGCATAGTCATGCAACACACTCGAATATCACGGCCCAACACCTATCCAATTCACGAATAGGATTCGAACACCTCTAGACCGAACGAAACCCTAGGTACGCTTCCGCCCACCAGAAAAATCCGGCAAAATTGACTATCCAAATCGCGACAATCCGAACTAAAACATACGGATCACGCTCAGATCCGACGTCTCCGTGCAAAATCCGGCCTCAATCGAGCGGATCGGGGCCCGAAACCGACCCTCCCAAACCCTAACCTCGGGACCCAGCGGAATCAAAGAGAGGGGACAAAGGTGATACCAATCGAGAGCTCCCGTCGAGCGACGAGCAGATCCGTGGCCGGATCGGGGAGCCGAGGCTGCGCCCTGCAGGGATCGGGATCGGATCGAGAGTTCGTTCGGTGCGGGGGGAGGGGAAATTTTGGGGAAAGGTCTGTTCGGTCCACGACCGCGTCCTTTTTTCGGGCTGATTTATTTATAAAAACGGGAAAAGAAAAAAGGCAGTGAAATCGCGATTCGCATCCACGTCGACCACGCGGCGGTGCTATGGGCCACTATCCCGTTCACACACAAACAGGCCGTGGCCCATGGGCTGGAACTGCTGTAGTGGCCGGGGAGTTGATTCCAGAGAAGAATAAGCCCAGTTGTACATGAAAACTTCTTCTAAAACCTGGCTTTGGTGCTATTAACACTTTTGTCGCCTCCTGAAGAGAAAAAGGCGTCGGCCTGGTACTTGTAGCCAAGGTTCGCATAGTATCCGGCAAACAGGGCAGGAGAGTTGATCACTACCTTAGAACAGAGCTAATGATATAGCCCGCTCGCCAGCTGCAACGTCTCTCTCCCACGTTGGACTTCACCGACTAAATATCACCTATAATACTTGCTCTTAGCCTCTTAGGTAACTAACATGCTTAAAAACCAGTATATAGAGACTAAAATATTAGCTAGCAGATGAGCCCATAAAACAGTCAGTAGCACCAGCTACCCATATGCATATAAACTGTATGTGTATAGAATAAAGAATAATAAACTTTCTCTCCCTGGTACTTCTCAAACTGCTTGCCTCCCCACCCCCGGCGATGTGAGCTGCGCCAAGAGGCCACCTTTTTGGAGGTAGCCATGGAAGCGAAGGGCGTACCATGCCCGTCGACGATGATGCCGGTAGCAACCACTGTCAAGAGCCCGCACTGTGAAATGTAGGCAGTGGCGAATCTAGAACTTGAAGAAAGAGCGGGCTCATTTCCTTTTTTTTCTTTTTCTTCTTCTTCTCTTCACTATTTCTCTTATTTTTCCTCCTATTCTTCCACTTCATCTTCACCAATAGCTAAACTTTCCTAGGGAGGGCTCCACGGACTCTATTTAAGTAGGGGAGGCCCGGAGCACCTCCAACCCCCTTTAGATCCGCCCTTGAATATAGACCCCTTTGGCAGGGCTTATTCTCTAGCTTTTGTTGCAGCTTTGCAGCTCCATTCACCAAACGCTCACTATCAGAAGTGATTCTATGCCAAAGCAGGGAAGAAGCTGGTCCAGGTTTTGCACTTGAAGCCCCAAGGTGAAAGTAGTAGCTTGTCTCAGTTTATCATCTCCCCCCAGCCCATAGGTACCAAATTGCCCCCGAAGTTGGTCATAATTACAACCATTTTTGCCACTGCCTGCAACGAGAAGGTACGGTTCTGTCCCTCTTCTGTGCTCTCAGTTTTCACTCCCGTCTCTCAGCCTAATTAATTCGGTAAATTGTTGAAATTTGTAGGTGAAAGTTGCTATTGAAAATCATGTCATACGAGAGGGACACTTTTCAATGTGTTACTTTTGTAAGTTGCAGAGTGAAAGTTGCTGAACTAAACACAACCTCTATCGCTATGTGCTGCTCCGCTGTATGCATTGATGTATGGTTGTGTCGTGATCCTTGCATTCTTTGGAAATATAACTCTATAATAAGCAACTAATTATTAGTTAAAATATAATTTATCACTTTAATTAATTATCGTATGAACATTACCCACCAACATAACACAAAGAAATCAATTGTGGAATATATACACACATACAAGGGCAACATAGTCATTCAACCTCTTCTATCCACTTTCCAAAGCCATAATAAACTGTTTTACCAAACGTTTCTCCAACCAGATAAGACGAAGCTAAAAAATATTGCTTTATCAGATAAAGGCGGAACCAAAGCCATTTTTGCATGAGCTAGAGCCCTGTCAAACGGACCCATAGTAGAGGCTCCGTGGCTCCGAAAGAGCCACCCGTTGCCCTATAGGTGGAGGCCTTCGACCACAGCAGCAGGGCCTCGCCCGCCGAGTGTCCTCTCATCCCCTCAAATTTCTCTCTCCTCTATCAAACCAAACGTGAAATCAATTTGGTGGTAATTAGGGGGTGTTTAATTTCATCAACTTTACAAAAAGTTTTTCACCTTGAGAAACGTGTCAGTTCAGTTTTTCTCTGTACACGCGACCAATGCATAAACTTTCCACAATTTTTCACCAATTCACCACAGCTAAACACTCCTTTAATTTCATTTAATAGAGGGACGTAGGTGAGACCACGAGAGAAATGGGGTGGCGCGGTGCCTGCGGGTGGAGTGGAAGTGGAGGAATAGCAGCGGCGATGCGGAGAAAAAGACCGAAGCGGTGGGAAACTGTGAATGCTATTTTTTATTGTAGCTGTTTCTATTTTTTACCTGTGAACTAATAAATAGTTATTGTCTACTATCCTAGGACCCATAACATACAATGCAGTTACCCTTATGATATGAGCGATAGGCCACTCGGTGCAGTCAAGCGATGTAATCATGTAAGATTGCAATCACTAACGTGGCAGTTGCTGGGCATCAAAGCAGTGCGCAAGTGTGCAACATCCGAGTCAGTCGAGCCCGTTTAGGTCTCCTTAAATGGTATGATATAGTACCTACGCCCTTTGTNAGGGCTGAGTGTTCAGTCTATTCGGTCATTTTGGTTCGATCTATTTGGTTTTTGTNAAAAAAAAAAGAGAACCGAAGTTTTAGAAAAAATAATAGGAACATAACCTGAATAGAACGACTATTTTGGTACGGTCTATTCGGTCAAATTTTATGCATACCCTTGTCACCCATCAAAACTATATGGTAATAATTAAAATTCACAAGGCATTTCATGTTTGAGGTCGAAGACCACGAGGCGAAGGCAAATAACTAACAAATTCATGAAAGATAAATTTAAGATAGCTAAAAGTATAAAATTCCAAACTTCATATTATATATCAAAACATAAAACAATGTTAAATTGCAGGTTATTTGGTCTATTCGGATCTTGAAGCACAGGAACCAGAACCGGACCTGAACCCCGAAACGTGAATAGACCGAAAATTCGGGTAATTTGGGTTGGGTTTAGTTTGGTTTTCGGTTTTCGGGTCCTAAGTGCCCACCCCTATCCCTCTATCCTGGAATAAAGGAGTTCAAAATTAAGGCACTACAAGATCTTTAAGACACAATTTAAACCAGTTTATTAAAAAACCCCTTGTTTTCTCTGCACACAGGATCACAACTATTCCATTTTCTGTGCTTATAGTATCCCCAAATTACATCCATGGAGTAAATGTCTTCCTTCCTTTCTCACTCATGCAGCAACTGGACAGTTGCACTAATTTCATCAAAGTCTTCCATATATTAACAACGGTAATGCTACAGATAGGCCGTCCGACCCTATCTTTTTATCGGACGCCTCCGTCCTCATCGCGCTCACCCCTCGCTACTTCTTCGAGCGAGCCGCCGTCCCCAACCACACCCTGCGCGGCTTCAACGCCGTCGGCGCCGTCAAGCATGCGCTCGAGGCGGCCTGCCCGTTTTGCCGTCTCTCCTCAATCTCCTCCGAGCCGCCTCCATCCTCTCCCTTCTACCCCCGCAGCGCGCCGTAGCGGAACACGGGAAGGGACTCGACGACGGCGCGGTCGACACCGGAGTTCCGCCGGTCCCCCGCCACGCCGCCCGCGGAGGACGACCCAAACCCGTCGCCGCC
>JAZFNS010020007.1:146452190-146466621 GCA_037127165.1 Alloteropsis angusta | reverse complement strand
CTACCTTTTAACATGATTGTTTGGATACTTTAACTGTTAAAAGTAGGTAAAACATGGGTGTTAAAGTTTAACCAGTTGGATCCAAACACCCCCTTAATCGCTTATCAGTGCTACTCCGTGCTTTCACATAACGCCCCTGGATTTTTTTAGAGGCCGCGTGGCGGTGCATTCTGAAATCTCGGCGGCCCGAACGGAAGCCGCAACGGCAGGCACGGATGATGCGGCAGCTATGTCACCGGATCCGTGGTAGAGTTCCATGTTTACTGCGTCGGAATTACTTTTTATGGCAAAAAGATACGGTATAATTTTTCTCTCTTGTAAAATCTCTTTTAAATAAGCTACCGCGAGCCTATGTTCCTCGATCCATGTCCGGGAACTTCTGTGGCTCGGCGGACCGTGACAGCAACCCCAACCAGAACGCTTCCTCGCGCGACGGAGACAGCGACCGCGTCAATTTTCCGCCACGGTTCGGCGGCATTCCACGTCCTCGGCCCCGGCGCGGACGGAGATCCGGCCGGTAGGCGAGCACGGCCGCGCCGGCGCCGCCGCGGTGCGCTCCGACCCAACGCAACGACCGAGTACCACCGGCGGGCCTCTGCCCAACCCACCGACGCGGCAAGTGAAACGCGCGAGCGCGCCCTGTGAGGCTGTGACACACACACTGACAGAGTTCGTTCACTCCGTGACCGTGAGTGCCCACCCGCCCACTCCCCCAGTCCCACTGGTGCCCCCGGTGCGGCGCCACCTTCCTCCCCTTCCGGCTTCCGCTCCCCGTCTCCTCTCTTATGGTGGCCCGCCGCGTGCTGTGCCGCCACTAGCGCACTGCTGCACTGCCCCTTCCCCCGTGCGTCCATGGCCGCCGCGTCGCTCGCCCGCGCCTTGCCTCTCCTCTTCGTCCTCGTCCTTCTCCTGGCCGGCGTGGCGCGAGGCAAGACGGTGAAGAGAGACGGTACGTGACTGCTCCAATTTCTCCTCCCACCCACCCGTAGCCCTTTCCGATCCTGTCCGTGAACTCCTGGCTGCTTACTGGGAAACACCGTCGCAAAAGAAAGATCGGTTCTTTTGGCTGCGGCATTGGAGAGATCTGACCCAACCTTCCATCCGGGACCATGCTTTTTTCTTGCTCAGCGGCACTGAATTGGGCGTCTGCTGGTAGCATTGGCCTCCCTTGAGGTCAGGGGCTCGGCTGTGCATTTCTGAAGCCGTGTGATATACTTACTGTTCTTGCATAAGCTCTGGCGCAACAGTGGGATCCATCTGTAATTTCTCAGTTAATATGTGAATTTGTTTCATGTGTGCTAAGCTTAGTTCATAACTTCATATAATAGCATATACTCATTAATTTATCGAATTGGGTCCGAACAGTACAGATGGGTGACTGCGAGACTTTGTGATTCAGTTGTAACTTATTTTTAGTGTTTCATTTCCTGGAGTCACCAATGAGTGTTATGTTTGCTGATTGCTTGTGGACTCGGGAAGGTAGTTGTGCTTAAAGACATTAGTCAGAGTTAGCAACATTTGTAAATTGTTCAGCAGATGCTCAATGCTGGAACTAAAATTGGTCTTTTTATGCAGTGAAAGCATTGAATGAGATCAAATCATCACTAGGCTGGAGAGTTGTATATTCATGGGTCGGCGATGACCCTTGCGGGCATGGTGATCTACCCCCCTGGTCCGGTGTGACATGCTCTCAGCAAGGGGATTACAGAGTGGTGACTGAACTGTAAGAACCATTCTATCATTTTCTTCATTGTACTTTGTCTCCTGGCATACATAAGCTTTTGAAGGTTGTTTTACAATTNGCAAAGTTTCTTTCCAAATATAATCAAAATGTAAGACTTGAAGCTGCAAAAGTCGNNNTTTTTTTTTTGCTCCAACATAGGAATATCTTTATCACCTAGTATATTGAAACGGAAATATCGTCACAAAAACTATTTGGTTACACGCACATCTCCATGTAGCCATTTGAGATGGCTTTTGTTAAAAATACCAGAAAAAACTGCTACTTAAAAATAAAACCGCTGTTAGAACAAGGTTGTATTACCTACTTATCTACTACTGTTTTTCTTTTGTGGTTAGAGATATATAAGATAATTAGCATCTATGATCAATTCATGTGCGCTGGTTACTGATTTCAACTTTATGAATTGCAAAATCATGTTTACTTCTTTTCTGAAGATTTATGCATTGTTTCTACGCATGTGTGCCTTTGTGTCATATTGTGTACCTTATTTCAGGGAAGTCTATGCTGTATCAATAGTTGGTCCTTTCCCAACAGCAGTAACTAAGCTGTTGGATCTGAGAAGATTGTAAGAACCCTTTCCTTGCCAGTGCTGCTTTGTTCTTATGTTCGAATTTAGCTTCTTGAGGCACATGGCAATATTGTTGACATTTCATAATTATTTGATATAAACTGATTGAAGTTTTCATATACTTATTGTTAGTGTCTGATGGCTTTAAGATACCATTTTATATACTCTCTGTAACAAGGTTTTCGAGGTTCCATATCTGCTGTGATACACTCCCTGAGTTTGGAGACAATGGAAACTTGGATGTATTCCTTAACAATCATCACTTGTTAACTAAGTCAGTTTCTGTATATTTTATTTGTCTCTGAGTTGCACCTTTCATTTCCCATCCATAAATACAGAGACTGAAAGCGGTCTTATTACTGACTGATCATGTGAGGGGTCAAAGTAAAACATATTTATGCCTTTTACCTTATCCTACAACATCTTTACTGTATCCTCAAGATGTAACTTAATTATTCAATTATAGGGATCTTCACAATAACAAGTTGACAGGACCAATTCCTCCACAGATTGGACGGCTGAAACATCTCAGGGTACTGTAAGTATGGAACATCTTTGCTACATAGAACATAAGCCTCATATTCTCACTTTCTCAGCAATCCTCCAATTGCCTTGGATAATGAACGCCCTTGAATTAATACTGCAGTATTAGTACTTTTTCGCCATCTCAGTGGCTCAGTCCATGGCTACTTTGAGTACAGTTTCTCTTCATCTAAGCAACTGTGCTTGTAACTTAGGAACCTGAGGTGGAATAAACTTCAAGATGTGCTCCCCCCTGAAATTGGTGAACTGAAGAAACTGACACACTTGTAAGTTCATTTTTAGAATGTAGTGGAGTTTATCTGGATAGATAAATGCTTCAATTCTGATTTCTCTTAGTGTTACTACAAATTCTGTAGGTACTTGAGCTTCAATAACTTTAAAGGCGAGATCCCTGTGGAGCTTGCAAATCTGCCAGAGCTTCGTTATCTTTATCTTCATGAGAACCGCTTCACAGGGCGGATCCCTCCTGAACTTGGAACTCTAAAGAACCTACGTCACCTGTAAATTTCCTACCTGTTTCCTTCCATTTCTTGCTCACGGAGAAAGAATCTTTAGAAGCAAAATCAAGCTATATGTACCTCCCTTATGGTCATGCTGGTCTGTGAGATTTCGTGGGCTTGTCGCAAATGATAAATTCTCCTTTTGCAGTGATGTGGGCAACAACCACCTGACAGGCACTCTCAGGGACCTTATCGGCAATGGGAATGGCTTCCCCTCCTTGAGAAATCTGTAAGTAGAAATATAGAACTGCTACCAAATTCACCCTTCTGGCCTTCTCTCCTGAATGGTGAGTATTGTCTTCCTTCACTGACTGCTAAATTGTGTCCCACAGTTACGTAAACAATAATGAATTGACTGGTGTGCTGCCAGATCAGATTGCAAATTTGACAAACCTCGAGATTCTGTAAGTTTTCTATGGAGCTGAAGACTGAAGGTCATTGCATTTTTCCTTTAAAAAGAAATAGTAGGATACATGATCATCCTTGTACCTTCTGCAGGCACTTGTCCAATAATAAGATGATCGGATCAATATCACCGAAGCTAGTTCACATTCCAAGACTGATCTATCTGTGAGTCTCATCATTTGAGGGGGAATGGTCATTGTAGTTCGTTAGTGTTCGTTTGGTTCTAATGTTCTCATGCTACAATGGTTTGTGGCAGGTATTTGGACAATAACAACTTCATTGGGAGGATACCCGAAGGGTTATACAAGCATCCATTTCTGAAGGAGCTGTAAGTTCGCTTCAGAATCTCGATTAATAGAAAATCTAAATTATTTTCAAGAAGAAATCCAGTTTACTTCTACCATACAGTTATTGAAGTACTATGTGCTTGCTGCAGGTACATTGAAGGAAACCACTTCAGACCAGGAACCAGATCAAAAGGAACGCACAAGGTGCTGGAATTGCCTGATGCTGACATTTTAGTTTAGCCAAGCTCGTTTGCGGTCCTGCATTAGACTGCTACAGAAACCACGATTATGTCTAGGTCATACATGCAGCTATGTTTCTCACTGCACGTTCAATGTTCATTGACAAGTTTGCATTTTTTTTAAAAAAACTCTTGCAAAAGAAAGAGAAAATCAGTGAATAGCAAAGGCCACTGTCATCCTGCCGTCATCACTAGATGAGTGTACAGGCTGTATTGTTTACCCGTACCCATGCATCTTTGCTGTATGATGGAGATGCTCTTGACGCCAGCACATAGCAATATCACATTGCGCCGACAGTCCTGGTACAACCCGTGGCTGATGATATTTCTCTTACACCACTGGATATGACCTGGCCTTTTTGGAAGCAAATTTGGCTCCATCAATACTCGAAAGCGCGGGCATGTGGGGAGGAGAATCTGCTTGTACCAGGCTGGATCTGCGTAATCTGCCCAAGAAAAGGGGCACTCGAACCTCAGCTCTTTAAAATGCTGAACAGCCTTGTGGAGAACATCTGAATCTGCTAATTCCCTTCCCGTTTTTGCCCTGTTGAGAAAACTGGAAAATTCTGCCAATTACTTTAGTGGGGACGTTTCTTGTAAAACTTGCACGAAAATCATGCTAAATCGCTGCATTCAAAATTATGTCCTTCATTTCTGAACAGAAAGTTGGGTTAATAATGCCCAGGAGAAAGGCAGCGCACTCGGTTAAGGGGGAAAAAAACTGAAGTGAGAAACTAGGGCGTTTTGTGCAGCACCATGTCTCCTACAAACTTGGGTACAGAAGCAGCTGTTCTTATGCTGCACAGTTTGATTGGATGATTGCTGCAGCAAAGAATACTGTCAAGGTCACATGCATTTCCTTCACCATTTATCCCTTTAGCAATATTACCTTTGTTGTTAGTGGTCCATGCTGCTCTTTTGGTATCCTGTGTTTCTTTCTGAACTCATACTGTAGTACCATGATTGGTGCATTTCAAGATGTTGGATGCATCTCAAAAATCCATGTCCGGATCGAAGTCGCCTCTGCTGCAAATGTTGATGCCTATATGTAGTATCTGGCCCAAATTGTTCTGGTGAATAAGTAGATACCCAAGGCATTGTATGATAAAACTACGTTCATCCTGTACAAACTGAATCTTGGCACCAGCCCAAGCGTGAAGCCATATTTGCACACTACATTTGAAGCATTACAATTGCACCATATGAGCTCTCGTCACTGCTCTCTGAACTCTGAATATGCCAAGTAACCCAATGTGCAGGGTCCAGGGAGATGTCGGAGGGTTAGGTTTGCCGACACGAATTGGTGTGTGGCTCTTCCTAGGATTATGTGCTCATGTTTCCTGGATCAAACATTAATAATCATCAAAGCCTGGAAACGCCGCCCATTTTGGCCTCTAGAGAAAAGAGTACGTCTCACTGTCACTGGAGAAGCAGAGAAAGGAGCATGGAGACATGTGAGATACTGAATCCACACGCAGTGGCGTCCGACTGTATGTGCCTGCTGTTGCCCTGTTGGATATGGTTGCCACGGCTGCAGTCCGAGCCGTGGGACCAGCCAACCTTTGTTTTTTCACATGTTTCTCTTCCTCCCCGTCTGAGACGAACCATACAGAGCCAAAAGCTTTGCCAATTACCACTGCGTGCTCCTGCATGGGGGCCGGAGCACGCGGCAGCCTTGCCCTTGTTGTTTTGCCACCAAACGCCACCAACCAGCGCCATGGACAGGCCAGGCACCGGTCCGGGCGCTGTGTGTGATGACGCGAGTCTTGAGCCCCAGCGCCAGCGTGATCAGAATCTGGTGATATGATACAACACCCCGTTGGGACATTGCTGATTGCTCCGGGCATGAGAGATCAGGAGACATTTTCTCTGCGTGTCCGGACTGCAACTAGATCAGAGGACCCGGCACGAGGTATGAGGTTTGGTAGGATTCGACCGTGGAGTGGTTTGAAGAGAATACTTGTCTAGTTTTTTTAAAAAAGAATCTATAAATTAAGCAACAGATGATCAAAGTTTTTTTGATCGATGCCATGTCAAGGTTGCTTATCTTCAGGGTCTAGTGCATGCACCTTGGTTCCTTGTAGCCAGTCACCAGTGGCTGGTAGCAAGACAGACCAGACCAGGCACCAACCCAAGACCACCAAAACCACCTCCACCGAACCAAACGGCCGGCGTCCTCAGACAGGGAAGCATATTGAATTGGGTCCATGTCACCCCCATTCGCTTGACAGTTTCTTTCTCCCTCCAAAAAAAACTATAAAAAGTTCACTGAAAGCAAGGACCCAAGTCCCCAGCACAGATCTGCTCAGCATTACCGGGACGGGACCTCATTTACTTACTCCAGTAAGCATATTTTAGCACTACCAAATATAAGTAGGGTAGAGACCTCATGACATTACATTAGCCGGGTAGATTTGCCATTGGGATGTATAATGAATCAAGGAGCAGGCACAAGGCTAGAAGCCAGAAAGAAGCAGAATACTGCAACTGCGTGCATGGGGGTGCTATTAGCGGTAATAAAGAAGGCGAGCGGCGCTGTATTTTATGCCGTGAGCACGTGGTTAGCTCGGCAATCTGATGTGCGGCCAGATCTGAGTGCTAGGGAACTGAGGAACATGCACCTTGTAGCTTGCACCCATCCGGCCATCACCCCTGCATTGCTACTAGCTCAGCATCAGTTTAGAAAATATCTGCCGCTTCATTACTCTATAGTTTTCACCCTTGATTTTCTTTTTGGAAAAGAAGTGCACGTATAGATATACTACTATATTTATGCAGCAAGTAGACATAGACGTAGACGTGTAGTCATGTAGGCGCCACTCTACAGGCTACAGACTTCAGAGGGCCTGGACCATCTTGTATTTTGCATGGGTGGGCACTAACACCTGCACTGCACAACAACTGTGGTCAGCAGTGAGAGGAGGCATCCATGTCAATCTGCAGAATCTTTGCTCTTCCATGGTTCTACTCATACTGGGCATCCACCTTTTTTTTTTCCTTATCAAGGATTATTTCACAAGAAAAAATGGCATATAAGTACAGCAAGAAATGTGGTAACAACTAACAATGAGACATTTTTTTTATAACACACAATGGAGCATTACACTTCACAGGCAATGTGCCATGGTTAATTTTGCTTAAGACGCATCGCAGGACTGACAAGTACTGCTTTAGTCAACCTTGTGAGACCTCGATCTTCTACCTTGATGACGGACCAAAGCAAGTGCGGGAGTACGGTTAAGCACTTAGGCACCAGTTAATGGTGAAATCTCAAGGGTAAAATGCATAGACCATGCACAAAGTCTTAGGTCACAAGTCCCCTCCACATGTCAATTGGCAGCCTTGATCGACGAGGGCTGGTTTGCAGGTCAACCTGAGCTCTTCCAGGCGGTTCAACTGGAGCTAAACACCTGTCGGTGCAGAAATCCTCGGCGTATTTTATTTTGTTTCTCTCTCAACAACCATCGCATTTTTTCAACACTGATGGGCATGTTTTTGCACGGCAGAAAAAATGAGAATAATAAAAGGATCATTACGCAGAAATTAATAGCCGCACAATATACATGAGCGTTTCTTTCTCTGTGGTCGATGAGGAATCGCTGTCAGGTGAGTCAATTTGACAGCTTCAAAGCTTTGATTGTTTAGTTCCACCTGCTCACACTCTGGCTCCAATTCTCCATGGGTTTCGTCTCTGTTTGGGTCTCTACTCTCAACCGACGCTTCTTCCCTAGCCTTCCAAGAAACTTGCGCTACAAAGCATTGGAGACTTCAAAAGGTTGACACGGTCTGTTACGCTCGTCACTGAGTTCCACTAACACGTCTGCTCAGTATTCCCCAATTGTGCGTCGATGTGGAATATTTGGGTTATTACGCCGTATGAAAAGGCTCAGCAAAATTAGAAATCAATGTTTCTGAGTTTCTTACTTGTTACACAACATTAGTTGGTTCGATTGATACCAACTAAAATTTTTGTTGTTACACAATGTTAGTTCGATCGATACCATGAACTAAAATTGATGTACTCCGCTATCGGCAAAAAAATTATAATATATTTAAAATAGTGTTACGAAAAGATACTCATTATTGATGAAATTTTTTGACACGTGTGTAAAGTATCAAAATTGACGTTGACACGGTGTAACTTGTACACATCAATCACGATTCATATAGACACGCCAAACTATTTCAACAACCGAAAGTAAACCGTTAGTTTGATTGATAAGATGAACTATAATTGATATACCCACCAATACCAATATGAAATTTATAATAAATCCAAAAGAGTTTTCCAAAAGGATACTCAGTTACAATAAAGCCGTTGGTACACGTGTAAAGTACCAAAACTGACACAGATATGATGTAAATTGCATATATCAATGGCTATTCATAACGGAAAATATAACAGAAGACCCATCACACTTCCACGCGATGGCCTTCTTCTTCCTCTCCGGCCATAGGCCTTAGGGCCTATCGGCGGAGGAGGCGGCCGGGCCAGGTAGGTCGAGGGCGCGGCATCGGCGTCAACCGTCGCCGGAGAGGGAGGGAGCGGGGCTAGGTGAGGGCGNGCCTTTTTAGGAGTAGATTAAGTAGGGGGAGGTCGGATTAAGGGCCTGGTCAAGTACCCCTAATCCAGACTCCCGTCAACGAGTGATCAAAGTTAGGGTTAAAAAGTCAAACGACCTATAATTTAGAACCGAGGGAGCAGTATGCATGTTCAAAAGGTAATACGACGGAGGTAAACGAAGCAAGGGCTTAACTGCAAAACAATGGTAATTTGCCGGACTGAGATTACTTGGTCTCGCCGTCTCGGTCCCAGCAATTTGATTTACAAAAATGAAGAAAATATATTATGAATATTTTGGAAACGGAGCGAGCAGAAACACAGCCCTTTCAAATCGCGGTAGCTGCCTGGTCTCCCCTCCGATCTCTCCATCATGGCTCCGGCTCCGGCGTCCGGGAACGCAGCACATCCTCCAGCAGCGTGCCCACGGCCTCGTACGAGGTCCCTCCCGCCTCCACGGCGCGCCGCGCGAGCTCACCGACCTCCCCCGCCCTCCGCCGCAGCGCCTCGTTCGCCAGTGTGCAGCGCACGCGCTCTGCCACCGCCTCCCTGCGCACCACCACCCCGCCCAGTGCCTCGCCTCCCCACACGTACCCCCGCTCCGCGCCCATGGAGACGCCCGTGCCCGCGAGCCTCACCACCAGCGCCTCGTTGTAGAACTGCTCGGCGAACACCGGCCACGCCAGCACCGGGACGCCCACCGCCGCCGCCTCGGTCACCGCGCCCCACCCGCAGTGCGTCACGAACGCGCCCACCGCCGCGTGCCGCAGCACCGCCACCTGCGGGGCCCAGCCCCTGACCACCAGCCCTCGCTCCGGCGCCGCGGCGTCTATGTCCGGGAGCGGCGGCTGCGCGTTCTTGTCCCCGACGACCCACACGAAGTTCGCGCCTGAGTCGGCGAGGCCCATGCCGAGCTCGGACACCTGCTCGCGCGGGAACCGGGTGAGGCTGCCGAAGCAGACGTACACCACCGACCGCGCGGGCTTTGTGTCCAGCCACTTGAGCACGCGCGCGGCCTCGGCGGCGGCCGCGGCCTCCCCTCCCCGGCCGCGCTCCAGGGTGTCGTCGCCGTCGCCGTTGACAAGACAAACCGGACCGACGGCGAACACCGGCTTCCCCGTGACCTTCTCGTAGTGCTCCATGTACCTTTGCTCGAGGTCCGCGAACGAGTTGACGACCCATCCGGCCGTTGCGCGCTCGCCGTCGATCATGCGGTTCAAGAACTCCCGCGAGTCCGAGCCGGGGAGCGTCGCCTCGGCGAGCCTCGACCTGGTGAGCCGCACGGCGTCGGGGAGTCCCGGCACAAGGAACGGCTCGTTGTCCGACGCCACGCCGTTCTGCGGGCTGTGGAGCAGCAGAGCACGCTGCACCGAGAGCGCGAAGCACCCGGTGCCGGTGAACGCGTACCGCGGGATGCCGAGCTCGGGAGCAGCAGTGGCAGCCCACGGGAGGACGCCGTCGAACACGACGGCGTCGGCAGGGTGGCGGCGCAGGAGGTCCGCGAAGAGCGGCGCGAGAAGATCAACGGCGATGGCGAACGGCCCGGCGAGCTCGCGGTTGGGGAGGTCGTCGGCGCTCTCGTGGCCACCCGTGAGCCCGGCGACCTCGGCTGGCAGCGTGAGCGCGTGGATGCGGATGCGGAGGCCCGAGGCGGCCGCGCGGGCGACGGGGCCACCGAGCCTAGCGGCGTTGGCGCGCGTGAGGACGAGCGTGGCGTCGGCGCCGCGGGACGCGAAGAGGCGGGCCAGGTCGGACATTGGCAGCGCGTGTCCCGGCGTCGGGAACGGGATGAAGTACATGCGCGGCGGCGCCGTGTCCCCCGACGACGCGACGGACGATGACGGACGCATGGCGCAGGTCGGCGCGAGGAGAGCTGCGATAGCAGCGGTGGTTGTACGAGGGGAGTGCAGGCCAGGTCGCAATGTGCACGATGGATGCCGCATGCAAATGTCAAATTGTCATATAGAGGCGTTGCACATCTTGAAACGCAAAGATGATGTCCCCCAAAGGGCAAAGAAGAGGTGGTGTCCGTAGGATGGTGGCTGCAGATACCATTAACGTCTTATGACTCAGTTAAGTTTGTTATTTGAAAGACATGCATATGGCATTTCTTGCCTCTACCAACCTTAGGTACAGACTGCAGACAAATATCCAGAGACAGTAGAGAATAAATTCTTTTCATCCTTGTTCTAAGTAGAAAATAAATCCTCGTCAGTCATGCCATTCTTTTTGCTGGTTTGTCGAGACTCGAGAGGCTATTCTGGATCACACATAACAATTGCATTATTCAGTAACTCCATGCTAATCTGAAAAAAACATCAATGAATAGCTTACAGAATAGTACCATGACAGAGCTTCAGAATACACAAGCACTAGTATACGTTAGCCAAAATATAGAAATCATTTGATAACTCTTGCTATTATTTATTTATCTGTAATCAGGCAACAAAAGACAATCCATATGAAGTCAAAAAAACACGTGGGGGCAAACTACCCCTGTTCACTGCGACCTATATGACCCGGAAGGGAGTGTGGATTTAGACTGTATAGTCCTCGAACAACAAGCAACATTTTTTCTAGGATTTCTACCATTTAAGCCACGGCAGGCATGTCCTTGAGCCAGGGGTCAAGGGGCTTTCCAATGGAATAAACAATGAAGCCAATTTCCCGCATCTTCTCAGCGTCAATTACATTGCGACCGTCGAACAAGAATGCGGGCTTCTGCATGCTATCATAGATCTTCTTGTAGTCGAGTGTCTTGAACTCATCCCACTCAGTCAAGATGCAAATACCGTGTGCCCCCTTGGTGGCTTCATACACATCCCAGGTCACAGAGACCTGCTTCACTGCGGTTGGGCTCATTGGCTGCAGGTGGATCGGGTGGTCCCAGTCGAACTTGTTCATCGCAAGATCACGCTGGATCTGGTCCTCAGTCACCTGTGGGTCGTATATGCTAATCTTAGCCTTGTCTCCAAGGAGTCCCTTGCAGACATCAATTGCTGCAGTCTCCCTTGTGTCACCTGTATCCTTCTTGAATGCAAAGCCGAGCACTGCAATCTTCTTTCCAGAGACAGTGTTGAACATGGAAGATACCACACGATTCACGAATCTGCTCTTCTGGTAGTCATTGATCTTGATAACCTGCTTCCAATAGTTGGCGACCTCAGGCAATCCATTGCACTCACAGATGTACACAAGGTTGAGGATGTCCTTCTGGAAGCAGGAGCCTCCGAAACCAACACTAGCATTCAAGAATTTGGGTCCAATCCTTGAATCCTTGCCAACAGCATAGGCCACCTCTGCCACATTGGCACCAGTGGCCTCACACAGAGCAGAGATTGCATTCACTGATGAGATCCTTTGAGCCAAGAAAGCATTTGCTGCAAGCTTGGACAGCTCAGCTGACCATAGGTTGGTTGTGAGAATACGATCTTCAGGAACCCAATTGGCATATACGTCCTTAAGGGCCTTCACAGCCTTCTGGCCTTCTGGAGTCTCCCGACCACCGATGAGCACACGGTCAGGCTTGAAAAGGTCCTCGATTGCTGTGCCCTCTGCAAGGAATTCAGGGTTCGAGAGGATCTGGAAGTTGATTCCCTTGCTATTGTGTGTCAAGATCTTCTCAATGGCTTCAGCAGTCTTGACAGGGACAGTGGACTTTTCAACCACAATCTTGTCAGACTTGGCCACATCTGCGATCATGCGGGCTGCACTCTCCCAGTAGGTTAGATCTGCGGCTTTGCCAGCCCCAAGACCACGGGTCTTGGTTGGTGTGTTCACAGAGACAAAAATGATATCAGCCTCAGCAACATGCTTCTCAATGTCATTGCTGAAGAAGAGATTCCTGCCTCTGCACTGCTTCACCACTTCATCAAGGCCTGGTTCATAGATAGGGAGCTGATCGCTGTTCCATGCTGCAATACGTGGAACAGAAATGTCAACGACACAAACTTCAATAGCAGGGCACTTCAGCGCAATGACAGCCATGGTTGGCCCACCAACATATCCAGCACCAAGGCAGCATATCTTCACCATCTTTTTTAAACTCTCCAAGTAACTGCATGTGGAAAATGAGAGTAGCGCCATTAGTTATCTCGGTAAGCACAGTTACTGTGACAAGAGAGTATGAGTTATTTATTATCCCCTATGTTTCACAGAAGATTTTTGGAGCTGTAAAGAAGTAAGGTCAAGACTGAAGACAGTGAATAAATTACTTCAGATACTGACAATTAAGTGTACAAGGTTTCCGGTTCTCGTCAGCATTAACAAATAGTTTATTTGCTGAAAAGTTGGTATTAACAAATAGATAACGACAAAATCTTGATATACTGAACTACTGATACACAGTAGAAAGGGTGTAGGGTGTAACGGTGTGCACACTACTGAAGCACATCAACCTAGTAAGACTTGTGTCAACAGAGATTAGAGAGTTCATTGTTGCCATAAGCCACCCATGATGCCAAGAGCAATTTTTGTGTTGTGGGCATGTTGGCTCATGCATATGCTTCGGTTACCAATTTTAAGCCAACCTCCATAGCCTTTTAGCATCCAAAAACATCCATACATTGACAAGGAAATCAACACATAATCCTTATGGAGGAAAAAATGGCCGTGTAAACTGATCAAACGTTTCAGTGCACAGTTGTGTCAAGTAAAGACTAAATCACGAACAACAGTTACAGTGCATTAGCTTGAAAATCATGGTGCCAAGCGGAGATCTGGCATTGGGTGATAAACTAATCGACGTGACCAGATTGACTGGCTTGCTGGCATTCTCTTCGGCAATGCATACTGACGGTGACACGGCCTGCATCCTTCACTCGGGTGTCAATCTATAGGGTCAGATTTTGCAAGCCATCTCGTGAGACTAAACAATCGAGAGAGGAAAATAACGTTGGTGATCGTTGGAGTACAGTTGACCCCCCAATCAAATAGAAATGAAAAATGAACTACTCCAAGATAGCACAGAGAGGAAATCTAAACTGGATGAAGGTTATTCGGAACTCAGAGCACCCATCCCAGATAGAACTGGTTCGGATTGGAGTGCGCAGTCACAGCGAAGAGACGGTTCGCGCAGAGCAGAAACGGACTGAATGTGAAATTGCCGGAGCAGGGAGAAAATCCGAGATCAGAGAGCAAGGCGGAGAGAGGCATATACCTCCTGAAGTCCTGACCAACCCGACCGCGGCGGCCTGTTCTATCTTCCTCCCCTCGCCGCGAGATCTGGATCTGTCCGAGGCAGGCCGGAGTGGAAGTGGAAGAGGAGTCTCGCTCGTGTCCTGAGCGGGGGAGAGAGGGAAGGCGCGGGTTAAATAGGAGGCGCGTGCGAACGCAACGAACCTACGCTACGCCTCCGCCACGCGGTGGAGTCAATTTCCTTTCCACATCGCACGAGGTGAGGTGGTGCCAACGAAAAGGGGTGGGACCAGCTGATCCACCGGCTGGCACCGAGCCATGCCCGACTGGCGCTGCTTCTATCGCACGCCTACGGTCTCCACCGTCTCCACCGGCAATGGCGTGCAGTCTAGGTTGGTAAAATGATTGTGTGCAAGTACACCAGCCTGAGAATGACTAGATGAATTAG
>JAZFNS010020007.1:146398398-146410220 GCA_037127165.1 Alloteropsis angusta | reverse complement strand
TTCCTTCCCAGCCATGAAACTGCTTTCCTGAGCCCATGTGTGAAAGAACCGCGCTTCTCCAGATCGGGTCTTTTACGGAGGCTGACGTTGATGTCATTCTGGAGAGTGACGTTGTACCCAGTGGTGTTGCTTAGGTTGATCAAGAGGAGAGTGATTCCTTGCTGCATTTTGAAGTAAGCAAATTTTACAGTGGGTAATCTAGCAGACTGAACTATGCGTAAACTGACATCCCAATGGAGCAGAATTCTCAAACGATGAAATTGGTTATTTTGTTAACAAAAATAACAAAACAATTAAGCTTTAGCAGTTTATTAACATAGTCCAAAATCTTCAGAACTCTTTGTGCAATTTATTTGAAAAGGTATGTCGTCAGTTCAGAAAAGGTGCAGCTAATACCTGTTCTCTCCTACAATGAGCATAAGCACGCAGCCCACGTGGTGCATTGATATCAACAGAAAGAACTCCATTGCCCATAAGACGATGCCATAGTAGAGCACTGATAACAAAAGAAATGGTCAAAATATATCACTGTTGGTCTATAATCATCACTTGAATCATCCTGTAGAAGTTCATAACTGTAGCCTTGCCTGTAGTAATCGGGATTTGGCAGAAAAGTTTGTGTATCAAGCAGACCGTAGTTGCCACCGATGAGAGTTTGCCGGCAGAACACTTTTGTATTGTACTTAGATGCCATCCCAAGCTGATCTAGATACCTGCATGCATAAAAAAGTCCATTACAAACTCGCACAGCATACTGGACCCCAGCATCAGATTATGGTTGTGTCAACCATGAAAAGAAATGAAAGCTAACCAGATGCTGTTTATGAATGTATTCGACACTTGTGGGCCACCATTGTTGAATACACCACCACTTTCACTGACCCAAGCAGAAGCCCATGTTCCATGCCTTTGGATGGTAAGTTGCAAGTCTCTATAAGTATCTTCAGCACGATCTAAGTACTTTGGATCCAAGATCTTCCGTATAAGATGAACATCATCCCCTGAAAATGGACTGCCTTGTTATTGTCCATTGACTACAGAAGTTAGCTTTGCCTTGATAAAACGAGAATGTCTGTCTAACATATGCTGCTATGTTTCTCATTGGATAGAAGTGATCATACTATGTCTTCTAAGTAATGCCATGTTATTTAAGATAAACACTCAAAAGAGCAACTTATAAAGTTTTTTCTTTGTACTGACAGTATGCAGCCTTTCCTTTACTCACGAGTCACGAGTAATTTGTACCACCAAAGAAGCAAATGAATTAAAAGACTGCCTTTTTACATAACATAAGTGTTAACTTATCATTCGGCATCTCATCAAATTATGGGACGCTTCTTTATTTAGCAGGATCATATGTTTTAAAAAGATGATAAATGCATTTGTATCAGTGTTGCCTACAAAAATGCCCAGACATTTATTCTACATTCAGAATAAGCAAAAGGGATCTGAAGTGGTTTGGAAGACTGAAACAGGACTATTTGGATGAGAATTGAGTCAAAACAATAAATCACATACCTCCACCAAGATTGTATACATGGTGAGTCAAGGCATTAACAACATCATGACCTGAAGTCTGAAGTAGCTGAGAATACCACTGTTGATCAAAAAATCCTCCAGGGGCTAACACGAGTGGTTGGGACAGTGGTGCCTTGTACAATTGCCGAAGGATGGATTTAAATTCAGTTACATCCTTTCCATAAAGTTTAGCATCAACTTTTGCTCCGATTCCATGCCCACTCAGCTCATTGCCTGACAAAAGAAGAGCACACATCAGAACTTGAGAACTGCCCTTATTTTGGAGCATAGGAGTAATACAAAAGCTGACAATAGAATTTTTTTAATATTATTACCGAATTCCCATGAGCCAACTGGGTATCCCTTCGAGATTGTGTATTTTACAAAATCATATGCATTTGTTGAGTTCCATTTGCCTGCCCAGATGGAACGTCTAACGTTGTACCTCCCATAAAGTGCATTCACACCAAACGTGACAATTGCTCTGCAGATAGATGTTGGCACCCATTAGCTAGTTGCAGTTAGCTTGCTAAACCCGCATATAAGATGTCATGTATTAACAAGAGGGAACTGAGAAGCTTTCAATCAATTAAGGATTTTTTTTAAAAAAAATCCTTCTTTATGCAGATGTCATGTATTAACATGTATGCACATGCAGTTACATTGATATATTGAGCTCATCATATCTTACATTATCTGGCAACAAATTAGTATTCACAAAGATGCATAGAAATGGATACTTTTAATTAATTTTCTTAACTACCAGATGAACCCACAAAATCCATAAACTGTTTTGGAATAAGTGAGCTCAAATGTTTTAACATCTGCAAAAGTTATCCTGGCTACATTTAAGTTCTCACAGTAGTGGTAACAGAACAAAGCTTAAAATTAGAAGTCTCACCCTGTTTTCTGGAATAAATCATTCAGTTTATCCCACCTATCCATACTAAGGCAACCAACAGAGAAACCAAACAAACCATTTGATATATTTTTGAACGGGGAGCATGGACTTTCTGTTCCCACATCATAAACTACTCTGTCTTGCAAAGAGCCTCCCAACCTAATCCTCAAATTGCCAAATTCTGCAGATACAATTAAATAAGACTGTTTGAGACATGGATCAAATTAACCAACCATCTACCATTCTACCTGCCAACCAGGTCCTCATTAAAGTTACGAGGGATGACATATATGGAACCAGCAACCACTGAATGTAACTCCAAGGGCCTACCTTGAATGGCTTGAGCCAGAAATGGGTGATCCAAATCCTGAAGGGACCCGTTGATAGCATGAAAGGTTAGTCCAAACAACAATGTGCGGCTATAGCCCGCTAATAACAAGAGAAGAAAAAATAATAATAAAAGCGTACCAAATTCAGAATTGAAGATTGGCCCCATGGACACTGATTGTAGTTGCACTTCTCTGGTGGCCACCAGTCAATTGTAGCACAGACGTAGTTCTCATCCGTCTCGGCAATCCTAGTGGAGCCTTTAACTATGACCGTCGCCTCCCCCGGCTGCTGAGCCGAAGTCCAAAGAGGAGCAGCATGCAGACAGATGAGCGCAAGCAGGAGCGGCAGCTTCACCTCCATGTTTCGTTTCCTACCTAGAAGGCAAAATCACAACCAAGGTGTGCGTTATGCTCTGCAAGACTAGCCGCGCCACCATTTCCGCCTAAACAAACTCTAGGAACATAACAGCTCGATGCGCAGAATTCAATTTTAAGCTCTAAATTTTGCCCGGAATCATCGAATTCAACAGCTGAACACCTTATACCAGGTAACGCAAATGCAGACCGGATTCAGAGCAGCAACAGTACGAGCAGCAGTTGTCAGCTACTCAGCTCAGCTTATGCCAAGAGAAGATGCCACTGTTCAGCCGGGGAAGGAACTCAAGGAAGCCAAGAATTCACCTTTGTCGAGCAAAACCTCGCATCTGCTGGAGAAGGAAGCGCAGATTTACCGAGGGATATATAGCCTCCGATGCCGGCAGCCGGCCGCGCCGACGCAACACTCGTCCTCGCTCCCGGAGTCCCGCGTCCCGGCCCCGGGAGACCCAAGTATGGGAGGGAGATCCCCGGAAGTTCCGCCGCGGATCCGGGACACCGGAGGCCGACTGGGAGCTCAGGCCGCCGATCCCCGAGCTCCTACCAACGCAGATGAGCTGCCTTTTGGGGGTGCTACACTGCTACTGCTACGCGGCAGCAGAGCCGAGCGGCCGGGCGTCGCAGGCTTGCTGTTGCTGGTGGGTGGTGGGCTGGTGGCTGCACGGAGCAACGTGGGCACGTGAGCACAGGAGACAACAGTAAACCTTCGGTCTACACCTGTCTCGATATTCTCTGCAGCAGAGACAGAGCGGTTGGGTCGTTNTGATTCAGGTCTGTCCGTCTCGATGGCTACGAGAAACTCATATACGTTGAACACAGGCTGGACCGCTGGAGGGCAGCANTTAGTGAATCCTTCTTCTTTTTTTTGGTGAATTGTGATCATATAGAGCAGCAGTAGCTGTGAAAATTCAGGATTCTAGTAAAAGTGATGCAGATAGAGAACCACCTGGTTTGCTGTAACAGAGATAGATCTGGCTGTGCGTGTGAGAATTGGTGGGATTAGGTGAACACAAGGGCGGCCAGACAGTAACACTGTGCCCACTGTCCATTTTTTTTACTTGTAGGCTTGCAATTAGCAGGTAAAAACACACAGAGAGAGTTGATGGTTGGTTGTCTTGTGTCCTGGGTCAAAAAGATTTCGTTAGCTGGTGCAGTACAAGGCGGTTTCGCTCCGTCATTATCGTTGTGCTTTCCCCACCGCCTAACCTGAAGTCCTGAAACAGTTGGCTCAAAAACCACGACGTATAAACGCCACGCCACGTTTCAGGAAAGCAGCTGGGGTGCTTGCTTTCCCTGTTGCTTCAGCTTCGGTCCAAGAATCTGCTTGCCGGTGCGTGTGTCCGTGTGCACACGGAAGTAGCGTTAGATCAAGAGCCAATCCAACTTTGCAGGAAACAAAACATATGCATAAATCATGCGAGTTCATCGGAGCTAAATAAAAAAAAGTATATAGCTATGAGGATTCGCGGATGTCTGCTAGCAAGTACATCTTCTTTTTTTTATCAGATGTCGTATTGGATTTGTTCTAAGTAAAAGTTATGTAATTTTGACCAATCTTATAGAAAAATATAATAATATTTATCATACCAATGATATATACTTGTAATGTATTCTACAGTGGACTAAAAAAACAAATATGGTATAGCAGATGTTTAAATATTTTTCTAAAACTTAGTCAAAATTGAATAAAAGCCGAGGAAGTATTCGGTACCCACCTTGGTTTACGAACCTAATCGCTCCTTTCAACGAAACTTGAAGCAAAGCAAGTGCACGCCTACAATCGCCTCGAAAGATGCCCTACAGCCAACTGGAAGCATCTGTACGTACGGATCGATGAACTGCCGGCCATCGACAGGCCGAGGCAAACCACCGGACAAGTTTTAAATACTATCCAGCCCAAGCATTCCGTCTTAGCAATGTACAATACTACTGCATTTTGCTCTGTATACGAACTTTACGAAGGAAGCCACTTGATCCTGTTACACGCACATTCGCTCTTCTGGAACTGTACAGGAAATCGTTGCTCTTTCGTCCTTCAGCAGTCTAGTCCGTTGCAAAGTGCTGAAGCATGAACGCCCTCGTCTTGCCATCAGGTACGAGCCCAATGCTACGCATCTTCGCGTACACCTTGTTGGCTAGCCCGATCTTGCCTCGCAGACAAAGCCCGTGGATGACCGTGTTGTAGATTGAGGAATCTGGAGCCACCTCCTGCAGACGGTTCAGAGTTGATCAGTAAATCAGTAACACACATGAACAAGGTGGTTTGGAAGCACCAAGACTAGAAACGAGTTCCACGGAATAATTATGTAGATTATCCAGGATAATAGTTGTTTCTGAAGTTCGACGGCCATCATGTGTTGTGTTGTGTTGTGTCAACACTTAATATATTATGATATAATTGTTCCACCATTCTTAGTATTACTCAGCGATTTAGACAGCCATTATCCTTAATGTTCAAATAATTAGTAGGATGAGAAGAATGAGCAACTAAGTGCTTCAAACTGAATATCATTAGTGCAAAGAACAAAAATACAGAGGGAACAACAGTAACTGATTCTTGAAATGCAATTATAGTTACGCACAAGAAAGATTTCATAGTATGAAGAAAATTTGGGAAAGTTGGGCCTAAGAAAAAGAACCGCTGAGGATTTTTCATTTCATATTATATTGCTCACATCATTTGCGATAAACATGGAACTATGGACTGATTGCCTACAGAATATTTGTATCTAGCTGCAAGGTGTTAATACTAACCCTAAAAGATCACTTAATAATAGAGTAAAGATAATGTAGCTTTGACATGGAAATCAGATTATCATCCGCTCAAGGTAGGTATACACCAACCCACAATTAAGAAAGTGGAAATTCAAATATTTTTCTACCACTTCAACAGAAACAAAGCAGTGACAGATGAAAGTAGTACCTCCAATATATTCTCTACTTCGTTCCAAAGAGATCCCCAGATGCAAGCACGTATAACAGATAAATGTGTGAATGTGTCTGGCGAACATCTTTGGTTAATCATACGCTGGTACACTTTAAGAGCAACTTTTGGCTCGCTAGCAAGCTCACAGGCACCTATCACATGATTGTAAGATACCACTGATATTTTCAGTCCACTTTTTTCCATCATCCACAGTAACTGCAAACCATGTTCCCATTGACCAAGTCTTTCGCAAGACATCAAAGCAATGTTGTAGAGATGATCATTTAAGAGCATCGGATGCTTGGCCTTAATTCCTTGGAAAAGCTCTAGGGCATCCCAACATCGCCCAGATTTATATAGTGCTGATAATAATGCACTCCATGTATACTGATCAGGCTCAAGGCCTGAAGATGTTAGTAGATGGTACATCCTGAATGCAAGTTCATCCTGACCAGCCTTCCCGAGTGCATTGATCATTGAATTGATCAGAATGATATTTGGCTTCATTCCACCACTGAGCATTCTGCTAAATGTGGCCAGAGCAAACTCCCACTTCCCCTCTTTGGTGCAGGATGCAATAACAGCCTTCATTATATCTTCACTCGGATCAAGTCCATTCTGGATCATTTCCTGATAAGCGGCAATTGCTAACTCAGACTGTCCGCATTGCACAAATATGCTGACTAACAAATCATAGGTCAGCAAACTTCCACTAAAAGAATTTTCCTCCAGCCTTCTCCATAGTCTCTCCACAAGCATCCAGTCTTTCGCCCTTCCACATACAGATATCATTGTATTATAAACAATCACATCGATGATTTTCTTTGAATCTTCCTCCTCTTCAATCTCATTGAACATTTCCAATGCAGAAATATGACCCTCATTGCTTGCAACAGCCTTCAGTATCAAGGTATATGTGTGCCCTGTTGCCATTCTTTTCTCCTTCATGAACTCAAACATCCTCATCGCATTTGCCAAAGAATTTCTTCGCACGAAGCAAGCCAAAAGGGAGTTGCAGGCATGCGCGCTTGGCTGCAGCCCAGACGCGCGCATTGAGTCGAACAGTTCGGTGGCACTCCTGACCTTGTTGGATTGGCTGAGCTTTATCAACCTTCTCGACAGCATATCCTCATCCCTCACCTCCAAGAAGTGCAGCCTCGACCCACCATGCTCAGATTTCCTATCCAGCTCTGCCGCCGCCACCGGCGGAGCACTTCCTACGCCCACGCTGAGCTTGTCCCGAACTGCCGGCGGCCTCAACCGACGCCGACGCCGACGCAGCCCGCGCCTCTTGCCTCCATCATGGCCATCAGTACCGTGTGGTTCACCATCGACGCCCCAAACAGCAACGTCAGCGTCTTCCTTGCCGCCGACCTCCGACTCAACTAAGCATGGAGCCGCCCTACAAACGCACGCTCCCGCCGTAACCATGGCGGGTCTTAGAGCTTGTACCTGCCGGGCGTCACCACTGATCCGACCCCCGCTTCGAGGACGGGATCTTGTGGCATCACGACCGCCCCGACTGCCGCGAGGGGGCAGCTCTTGGCCGAAGGAGCCGCCGCAGCTCGTGCTGCAGCCGCTCCAAACTGTAGCCATGGCCGCCGCGAATGGTAACAAAATCCGAAGATTTCATCAACAGGAGGGGACTTTCTTTGTTGATCCTGAAGGACCTAATCCAAGAGAAGGCAAAATCGACGGAATTGGGTGAAAAATTGCGCCTGTAGAGACGAGAAGGCGAGAGCAACCGCGAGAAGAGTAGACGGAGCAGAGTGGANNTGAGGCCTGAGGGTGAGGAGGGGATTAGGGGCTAGGGGGAGATGATGATCAAATGGGTTATATGGGCCTGAGTTTTTCTTCTTAGTGGGCTTAAGTATTTATTTAGCCNATAGTGGATGAGGCCTGAGGGTGAGGAGGGGATTAGGGGCTAGGGGGAGATGATCAAATGGGTTATATGGGCCTGAGTTTTTCTTCTTAGTGGGCTTAAGTATTTATTTAGCCNCACTATTCCCATCCATCTGGTTTGGCCCACCAACCTAACCCCATCCGTCAAAGCTCCGTTTGGCCCAGTATCGTGTTTCCTTCCTTTATTTTTCTCTGGCATATTTGTAATAAAGTATAAAATCAAAGTTTGATGGCTTATTGTTTTCAGGTAAAATTTTAGAAAAATGCTTCGAATGAAGTTGTTGATGTAAAATGACGATTGCCGAGCCAGGACGAATTTACCTTGTTTAGCGCGTTTCTCTAGTCAAGAAAAAATCACCCTTGTGCCCTTGATAATTTGATAGTATGATATAAACACCGTTTGGTAAATGGCGTCTCATTCTGATACTGTAAACGTTAAGAGTAAAGACGACAGTGAGAACCGATGCATTGCGGACTTTCAAGGAACTTTCTGTCTCATGTATTTGACCTACTAGATAATTCCACGAGAACATAATCCTGTAAATCAGCATCTCTTGTTAGGACAGATTAAAGATCAACTTCTCCCCTTTCCAGTGCACTAAGATCGTATAAAGTGGCTTCTTTGGTTTCAACTTTCAAAAGGACAAATCTAGCATCCAACCCACATTCGCAGGACAGATTCAGCACTTAATGATAACTGACATTCGGACAAAAAAAAAGCACATCGTTTGTTCCTTCAATGGGGGTGTTTAGATTGGAAAGTTTGGGGTGAAAGTTGCTATAGGGAAGCGTGTTCTGTGAGGGAGACACGTTTTTCAATGCACAAGTTACAGGTGAAAGTTGCCAATCTAAACAGGGTGATAATATTGCAAGAGGGCAAATATGGATCTGAATACTGGAATTGCAAGGAACAGGTTTGAATTCTGCACTGCCATCTGTAACTGATGAGAAAAGCTTACATGATACGTGCACTAGCTATGTTGGTAGCACAAGAACCTCGAACAGTTACCAAACGTAACCCACAAACATGCCGAATTTTGCCGACGAAAGTTATTCCCTGAATGTCTCCAAGGCATCGGTACTTAGGCTTTCCATCAGCTTAGCTGTCTTCAGTGTTCAGCCAACGCCGGAAACGGCAGGATGTCACAATGGAGGGAAGAATATCACACGCAGGGTCCCAAAGGAGGTTCTTGAAGACTTCCATGGGGTAAAGCGATCCCATTTCCACTCCTCTTGCCTGCCTCCGAGACAACAGTCTTACTTGCTCTCTGTCTTCCCTCTCTTCCACCACCTCTGTATGCAAGCAAGCAAGCAGTTTTTAATACGAGGCCTTCGCTTAGTGCCGAAGCTGCTTGTTGTGCCTTGGAGCTGAGCTGCAATTGGGCTTCTCTACAAATACTTTGCGCGCACCATGGACGGCGACTCGAAGAAGCTGAGGTAAAGCAGCTGCCTGCAGCATGATCTAGACCTTGATCAATCTGTTGAAGGGTTTGATCTTTCATCTTTTTTGCTGCGTAACTTGAGCTTTTAAATGTTTTTTCTGTTATGTTGTCTTTTTAAAAGGTTTGATTTTTTTTATTTGCCTGAGACAAAAGGTTCTGGGCTTCTTTCTTGGAATTAGTGGTCCTTGAAATCTTCTCCTTAAGCATTGAAGTCAAAAGGTTATATACCTTATTAGAGAACAAAAGAATAGCTCAGATGTCACAGTTTATAGGGTTTCTGATTCAGAACCACCTTGCATTCTTGTGATCATTAGACAGTAGCAGATTCAAATTTCATCAATCTTTTGCAGGGTTAGGTTTTCTGGAGCAGGAAAAGGAAATAACGTTGGAAGACAGACTTCGGCAATACAACCACAAGAAAGCGCGTCTCTTGGAAGAGGTAGGTGACCAATATATGATGATTAGGCTCAAACAAACATGAATAGCAAGGAAATTATGTGTGTTTTTACTTTTTAAAAGGTACCTAATGATCTAAAAATATTGTTATTCTATTCAGATAGTAATTGTAATTTTGTAAGTATGTCAAACGACTGCATAGATATTTGCCCACTAATAGTATTTCAGTTCTAGTCACTATGATCAAATCAGTTAATTTGTGTTGCAAAAACCTGGAGGTGAAGCCTGGATCATTTTTTTAATACTTATAAGCCTGGAGCATTTAAACGTTAAGATATTGTGAATAAGCAAAAAACGCTCTGCAGATGGATGTGCAGAACCTAGTCAGTTTCTCCAGTTTTCTGTTAAAAGAAAGAGAAACCCGTCATTTATTTTATTTTATGTTATTTGCGAAAGGAAGAAACCCATCAAAATGAAAGCAAAAAATCTTACAAACTGTCATTGCAACTTCCAGCTGAGATGAGCAGTGGCGGGGGATATGACGCTGCATTTGCAGCCACAATTGCAGCAGCAGCGTTCGCAATTGCCGCTCGAGAAGAGAAGCTTGCAACTCAGAAGAAACCTGTACCCATCGAGGCGGCGGCGCCCGCGCTATCGCCGGCCAAGAGAGCAGAAGGCATGAAAAAACCCGGGGGAGGCAGCAAAATCTCGAGATGGTTGAGTGGCAAAGAGCCCATTGAAGACGATGACGATGGACCAGGTACTGTAAACATGTTCTACCTTGTTCCCATTATTTTAGAGAAAGCTACAAATCTCTTGTGACAATGCTGCAATTGATGATCCTTTCAGTCAACGTATCAGTAAGGAGGCCACTGAAACCAGCACCTGGAAAGCCTGAAGATATAGCTCCAGATCATAAGGCGACACCAAAGGTGCTTGAAACTTCTCTGAGTGTAAAGAAGGGTTCAGGATCCTCCAACAAAACAGCAGATAGGAAGGGGAGCAAGAAGTTTGAGCAAGAACAAGCGGTTCAGAAAGCGCCACCGACCGTCAGGCCAGCTACATCATATCATTCTAGGCGGAATGGAGAAGGCGTAGCCGGGGTGAATGCCATTGGCGCCACGGGATCTAAGGCTGATGAATGGGAGAAGGCAAAGCTTGCAAGAGTTAGGGAGGAGTAAGTATAATTCATTTCAGATTGTATTATTTTCCTAGAAGTTGGTCTGATACTACTGCCAAATTTAGGTATGAAAAGATGATTGAAACCATAGCTGAATGGGAGACTGAGAAGAAGGTGAAGGCGAGACGCCAAAAAGAAAAGAAAGAGGTTTTTCTTGTTAATTCATAGTTTGAAAGACACTGCACCTTAAACCCAGTATTCTCTTCCTTCTGAACATCTCTGATACATCCTCTGGATGCAGAAAAAAGGGTTCACTTTAGGAACTAACCATTAAGTTGAAAGGGTTGAAGAAGCTGAAAACATAACTTCTTAAATTGCAGGCCGAGTTAGACAGAAAAAGAGCAAAAGCACTGGAAGAATACAACCAGGAGATGACAAGGATCAACAAAGTTGCTGGAGGAGCAAGGTCAATGGCTGAGGAAAGAAAATATAATGATGAGAAGAAGATCAGAGAGAAGGCGCACAAGATACAATCAACAGGGAAGACTCCTGGCACATGTCCTTGCTTTTGAGAACAGCTCTATACTGTGAAGTTGGAACAAAATGAAGGACGCGACTTGAAGGACAGGACTTGAAGCCACAAAATTGCCATGTATTTTAATTAATATATTCGGTTTGGCAATTGATGAGTGAATGGAATTGTATCCAGTATGCAGCATGACACACTGTACTGAAAGCAACATCAACATGTTTGAAGGGTGTGTGATTGAGAGGGATACAAGAAAACATCTATGCATCAATACCAAGAGTATATATGGAGTAGAACTACGAGGAAGATTACACATATTCATTTGAGAAAAGAATAAAGTCTGGATGCTCCACTGCATCTAGTGTCAGCCGTACAAAAAAAAAA